>CM022540.1:11057014-11096369 GCA_012273795.1 Dendrolimus punctatus | reverse complement strand
AAAAAAGGCAATATCTTTTATAATTTCCTCTTTTGATTTTTATTATAATTACGGTTTGTTTATCGACTCAACGCCAAGTTTAAGAATAATCTTCAAGCTTCTTAAATTTACCCCAAACGGTCCCTTGTTACCTTAAGTTTTACACCCTTTTATTATTTTAGACAACCTTTCCTTGAATCGGTATATATTAGTTCTCCAAACTAATTTATCGTTATTTAACTTTAGTATGTCTTGTATTCACTTTGTATTAGGGCTTGAAATATAGGTGGAAATATGGTATCGTCACATATATGCTAATTGCAAACATCGGTAAAAAAATTATATCGTTATTAAAACTTACGTCTTTTCTAAATCGTATATCGTTCAGTTAATATATTCCCAATACTAATTTTATTGATAACTACGATATGCCCGGGACACAGTGCCCCAGCATTTAAGAAAGAATGTAAGCCATCGTTTTAGTGATAACTATATTGGAATAAGTTAATTTTTATGCACCCGAAAATTACAAACCGCCCCCGGGAAACATCCCACGGGATTCTCAGGACAGAAATCACATATTTTATTACATACTCGTACAAGCTATCGTTTAGTGAAAAAACGCATTGAATTCGATTTTTTTATCTGGCTATTTTAAATAATTCCCAGAAAAATTCCCGCGGTATTCCCAGGATAAAAATCAGCTCAGATTTAAAGTCTAAGATTTTGCTGTTGCTCAGGGAAAACAAACAGACAACCTGATATGACACCTAAAAAAATAATAATAGCTAATTTATACGTAGGTATCCCAAAACCTTCCCGAAACAATTCCGCAAAATTCCCGGGATATAAAGTATCAGAAATTTTACGACAGAAAATTGCAATCGATCAGTAAAAATATTACATCGGAATCTGCATCGGTGTGGCAGTATGTCATATTTTTCGAAAATACCGGTAATTAACTATATTTTCATAGTAAATTGATAACGTTTCGTGTATATTAAAGTTGTCAGATTTTTAACGTTTAATACCTCATTTGAGTTATCATATTTGATTTACGATAATAGTTCTTCTTGGATATGAATAGAAGGTGCCGCTGAACCAGGCGGCAGCCGCCGCAACGAGCGGCGACGTTCGTCGTGCGTGCGACGCGACCCCGACGACATCTTGCGGTCGCTGCGCGCCGTCAAGGGCGAACTCGGACGCACACTTTCATTGTCCGGGTCCACGGCCAGGCGTAAGTTCAATTAGTCTTAATTCAATTAATCATTATCATTTTATTGATCAAGAAATTTCACCAAACCCTATGAAGTTTATAAGTTTAAGTAAGTGTCCGAATTAAATATCAAGTTGTGGAGTCGATTCATATTTTACAAATCTATAAATTTAAATATTTGATAATTGAATTTATATTACAATAGGCAATGTAGGTGGTTTCTAGTTTATAGCGAAATACAGTAATAACATGGCAAAAGATACTATACTTCTTCTAAGCAATAGTATTTTTAAGTTACTTGTATATCGACTACCGATCGCTGATGTTACCTTATTACAATATAATAAATAACATATAATCGTTTAATTTGATTGCAGTTCAACAGACTCTATCATAGATTGTTTTTATTTATTTATATTATTTTACAGTTTCTCATTTTAGTCAATAAACACAAATCCCAACCACTTGCAATCGAGCACTCCCTTTAAAACTAAAGCGAAATGCTGAATGCCGAATATGTAACCTCAATTAATGTCTCACTCCCCTGACCGATTCCCGCTCTGTATCACAGCAATCACTTGATTATATATTGTTCGCAAACATTGAGGTTAGTACTGACATGTACTGTGTTGTGCTTGTTTGGTCAGCAGCGACGGACCGTTAGCACCTCGGTAAGCGACTGCTCGTTCGTGCCCGCGCCCGCGCGTCCTCCCCCACAGGAGTTGTTCGTGCGCGGCGTCGGTGTGTCGATCCCTTGTGACGTCCGGTGGCCGCCAGTCTCTGTGCTCCGGTGTGGGTGTCGCGGGCGTGGCTCGCGCCCGCTTCCGCCACGGCTGTCGGTTGCCGGCCGTCGCTCTGGCGCCGCAGCCGCAGCCGGGGCGGCGGCGGGCGTGCAGCCTTCGACGGCACCCCACCAGGGCGCTGGGCTCGTAGTAGCATGGGTCATACATCGCTTGCGCGGCGGCCGCGCGCACGCACCGTTGAATGTGGCTGCGCCCGACGCTTTTCATCACTTCACTGTCTGTACTGTACTGTCCTGACGCATGCCCGGCCGCGGGCGATCACGCCTCACTTCATCTGTTTCTGTGTACCGTTTGCGCGGCAACCTCGTTCATATTGACCAAATATTGTCGCCTAGGTTGTTTTGAACTCATTAACTTTGCGAATGTATCATTCATTGTTTACAAAGCGCATTCTATTAGAATTCTTGTAAATAATCAATATTTATAGATAGGACGTAGTGTATCGAGATTAATTGGAATAAGTTTCGTTTGACTATATCTCAGTTGTAGGAGATGTAAAATTGCAATTGTAGGTCGCGGTCGCGCATGACGTAGAGGAGCCCGCGGCTCGCCGAAGCCAGCGATGGCATGGCCGCCCTTCACCTCCACAACACATTCTTCTTAACGATCGATCAGTGGCTGCTCATGACACGGAATGCTCACCATATTGAGTCGAAGACCGCTTCAGATAATTCTATTAGAACTCGGCTCCACTTTTGGCTGCACACGTTAAAATGCTTTCTCTTTCATATATGTGTTTAGGAAGGAAACGGTTCAAATATATGTAAACGAATCAACATTGGCACGAAGCTGTTTGACGTGCTTATACTGTTGTACTGTTTATTTTTGGTATTTTTCAGTGTTCAATTGAATGGTTTTGTTCTTTGAGTTTCGTTAATTTAAATGTTTATAAAGCGATAAGAGAAGAATATTAAATATCGTTTGTATGTGGAGACGCCCCACAACCATATACCTTTTAAAATGCACCCGTCGATTGTCTGAGGTGCGTGGTTGAGGGGCATTAAGACGCCGGTAATGATGTGTATCGAGGGTGACGGTACAGGCACTGCAACGGGGCGCAAGGGCAGCATGTGGGCGGCGGTGCCGGCGGCGGGCGCCTGCGACGCGCTGGCCTCTGATGAGGACGACGTGCCGCTGGGGCCGGGACAACTGCCGCCGCGCAACGCCATGCTTCCGCCGCTGCACGCCGAGATCAACATTAGTATCATCATGATCAAAGGACAACTTGAACTAGAGGTGAATATCCATACTAATATAACCTACACAATAATTCAAATGACACCTTATAGAGTAAAGTAGAAAGTAAACATATTTTAGCGAAAGTTGTCACCTTCAGACGACCTTCAGACGGACGTGCCAGTATTATATTATAAGCTAGTAGTAGTATATATATATAAGCTTATACTAATTAATTTCTTCCGTTTATTCGTGATAGGTTAGTAGTGGATAGTCAAATCCTCTGAGATACTTTTTATCATCTTACTTAACGCCGAAGCTGCTTAGCTTTATACAAACGTTGCCAATTATGTCACCATTTCTATAATGAGTCAAATAGCGCATAAGTTTTTTTTTATAAGATTTTGCAACATTCTTCGTTGGTGCTCCGCTCCTATTGGTCTTAAGATGATGATATAATTATAGCCTATAGCCATCTTTGATAAATGGGCTATCTAACACAGAAATAATTTTTAAAATCAGACCAATAGTTCCTGACATTAGCACGTTAAAACAAAGAAAAACTCTTTAGCTTTATATATTAGTATAAGATATAAATGTATGAATGAATGAATGAATGAAAACACTTTATTGTTCACCAAAAATTAAAACTACGTTCTTAAAACTAAGTACGATATACATGTTGAACAAAGGGCGGCCTTATCGCTTAAAGCGATCTCTTCCAGGCAACCCCCAATGTACTTACAATTATTTCTGTCGTGATATTTTTTAAGGTCGTGATGATAACGCCCACTCTTTTATATGAACATTATTTCAGTATTGTGAAATGCGTCAACTCCGCCTTTAGTTAAACAAATAAAAACGATATTTCCTGAAGAAATAATGGTCATATTTCAGGTTTCGCATGCTCGGCGAGTGTACGGCGTGAATGGCGAAGTGCCCGACTCATACGTGAAGTGTTATTTACGTGATGGCGATAAGTGGTTGCATAAGCGCAAAACTAGGGTGATCAGGCGTACCACGGAGCCTCATTTTAAACAAACGCTCAAATATCAAGTACGTACTGCAACGGTACTTAAATAATTATAATAATTCGTTATTTACTCTCACACTAACAATAATTAAATTAGTAACACTTTTTCTTATAAATTGAAATGATGAGAGCCTGGTGTCTCTAAAAGGAATAAACCTGTGTGACTGATCACCAGCCTCTTTCTCCCCGGAAATGTAATGTAAAGTACGAAACGTTTCAGTAATTTTGTTAGACAAATCTACCAAAACACAATATATAAAAGATATATTATTCAATAAAATATGAATATATTACATATTAAAATCGACATAAACTTCATCTTTTGCTACCTGAAACAGACGACCTTGGCGAAGGAACACCAAGGGTCGTAAATGCGATGCCGACTTAAATTAAATTTTCAGGTTTTTAGATAAGACTAGCAATAAATTCTGGTATATAAATAATAATAAATCGGCAGACAAAGACATGCATTGCATATCCCCAAGCTAAGCAAGTAGCCCTACGTTATGCTGTGTTATGGGTAATACACAACGTACCACTCTGGGGCTGATCCCAAACACCAAGGCTAAACTAAATAACGGAAAGATCGTTTACAAAATTTACCATGCCAGGAATTGAACCCGGAGCCCCAGCGTTCAAACGAGTTCGACCTTCTAAGACTTAGCCCGCTCCAACACACAGACCATTTTTTATATACAAATTATATTATACATATTATGGAAAGATTTCCTAATCCGTAGAGGCACATTGATAATAATAATAAGGGGACAAATTGAAAAACATTATTTTCTCCTTATAGGCAAACGAAGCTCTTGGCCGCACTTTGGTTGTGATGCTATGGCAACGATGTGGCGGCTTTGAACATAATTTGGCGTTAGGCGGTGCGGAGATATGCCTCGACAAACTCACGTTGCCACAACGCACATACGGCTGGTACCCATTGTTCCCAGCCACGTCGTTTGCCGCGGACGAATCTCCGGATTGATCCAGGTACTATTATTAGAAAATAGTAGTGTTTCAGAAGGTTATGATAGAAATTCATTATCATCACCATCCCAGAGTAGTCCCAGCTTTTATCGCTAGTACTTACTAGTTTCTTCTAGACAACCTTTGTATGGATACGATATTTATTAATATTTATTTTATATATCTCCTAATGAATAAATAGAAAGAAATATTCAATATTTATATGAATATAACAAAAACAGAAAAAACACTAATCTGCAGATTCACACGTTCATTATCAGCAACTTAGATAATCAGATCTTAAAAAGCAGTGTATTCCGGAGAAAAATAGCAAAACATATTTTTTTTTTAAAGTTGGGTATCCTCACAAAACTCTTGTTTTTGATTCAGCAATAAAGGTGATATTGAAGTTACGTCAAATTAACAATTTGTGTTGTTATACAGGGAGCCGTCGCCGGAGCGCCGTGATTATCACTAGCGCACCCACGACGGCTGTATACCACGTCGTGACCGCATCACATAAATAACACACGAATTTCCAAATCTACGGTAACACCGGCCACAATGCTGCCCAAAAATAATAATCTTATATGTAAATATCAAAATAATATTCAAATCTATCGACGACGTGCATATAAAGCCGTATTTTATATTATATATATATATATATGTATTTAATAGGAATCTGTTATATACCCTTCGTGTATCTATTTTAGTTCATCTATGAAATGTATATAATTTATGTATGTATTGTATCGGTTAAATAATCATAATTTAGAATGCATGGAAATTACAGACGCTTAGAGAGGAAATTGAGAATTATGAAAAATGGAAATAAAATTATACTAAATGAGAGCTTGCATGTCACAAAATGCGTTTCTTGTTAAAATATTTTATACGAATTTCATTTGGCTTCTATTGAATTTAGGTTATGTTATTAAAGTCGTAAGTTATGTTATTAAAGTAAAATGTTAAGGATACTCGTCATATCTCTGTATCGTATCTATAAATAATTATTGTAGCCAGTTTATATATGTAACGGATATTAAGAGTGTATAGAATACTCATCATGTATCATGTGATTATAATAGTCGTTCTTGTATTACGTGATGAATAAAAGCCATGAATATCGTGTTGTAGAAATTATCATGTCATAGAAAGTATTGTAAAGTAGTAGTAGGTACATTTCTCATTACTCAATTTCGTGGCATCTCATATGTAACCGCTCATTATTATCTAAAGTCTTTTCTACTAAATCCAAAGTGAATGGATAAATTTTCTATTTCTACACTTAGAGTCGATATTAAATTGTATACTAATTAGCATTTCGTACCTACACTTTTTACCTTGTAAAAATAAACGTCATAAAAATAACCCCAACTTCGACACTTTGCCTTATGTAATTAAAATCCAATTCTACTCTAGTATGTAAGCGCGTCTAGATACTACTCTTCCAAGGTTGTGCTTTAGTGAAATTTCCAAGGTATAATATATACCTTTTATTTCATTTATGGACAAAACACAAATCCTTTCTACGTATGCAAGTTTATACGTCTACGAACTTAAATAAAACAATAATGGTTTCCAATATTTCTACGCACAACATTACGGTGATAGTGATAATATATTGTTCTTTTTTACACGTGTCTAATACTTGAACTAATCCGAACAAGTTTAACAAATACTATAATATTACCAATTTACCGAAGGATATTTCCAAATATCATAACATAATTATCAACCATGTCCTAGATGTAGATCAGAAAACACAGAATTTCATTAACGTAATAATATTAAAATTTAAATAGCGGGTATATTAGCGTTCTTTAGGAGTCAGCAAATCTCGAGGACGCGGTGCACGCGACAATGTCGCCTGGTTTGTGAACCAGTTCTGCGACAGGCGACGCTCCTAATACTAGCCTAGCTCTAGATCATAGTTAAACGCATTTGCGTGTATCATGTGAAGTGAATGATATTCCGATCATCGGTGTTAAGAACAACATATCTAATAGTTTTGGGGAACTTATCTAATATTTATTTCTATGAATCTGTGTTCTTCCAGTACTAAATTAGCTTCAATCATCTGACAATATTTCCCCTTTTGGGGCGATCTTTCAATCGCTCAGCTTCGCACAGAGCTTTCTCTTGCAAGGCACGCGCATTTTTGGTTTTTATCGTGGTTGTATACTTCCCAAGAGAGAGACATATTTATTAGACAACTATCTCTTTAGAATAATTAAATATTATATATTCAAATTATTCAAATGCCTAAAGTATATATCAGGTGTTAAGTATATTTTTACACTATAATTTTGTATTTATTCTATTACGTTATAAATATATAATTATATATATACACATTATTCAATATTTATAAATGGAATGTTTGGCGAATGAGACATAAATATATTTATTAAGTGTATAAACAATAAATATGTATAATTTCCGACAAATTCGTTGGAATCAATCAAGAGAATCTTACGCTTATTATCTCGATATATTAGAGTAACGACTTGAATGAGTGACTTGTGTAACAATCTAATATTATTACGTGCCTCGAAGACCTCTGACACTAGTCAATCGTGTTCTTGTGACCCCTATTTTTAATGACACATATCTGATATAATAATAATGATCCCAAAGAACATACGAACCAACCTGTGCAACAAAATCCTGGAAGATGAATACTGTATAGAATGTTCATTTAATTTACTAGTATAATCGACAAGTTATAGAAGTCACTATGAAAACATCATAAATTCTATAGGAATGATGAGATGGTGCAAAAGTTCAATCTTTTCCTGTTTGTGATTTTTTTATTTAAAACATAATTGTAGACCAAACCAGTCAGATATATTATCATAATTATATAATTATAGTTAGATTATGGATTAATATGGTTAAAAAATATGCGAGTCAGGAAACCTTGCGTCCGCAACAGCCTTCATGTCTTTGCCATAGCAAACAAAGTGCAAGAGTTAAAGAAGATATGATTCCAGATTGGGGAATATTTTTTTTATTTTTTTTTATTGCAGGAGTTCAGCAGACAGGCAGACGGCCCACTTGATGGATAGCGGTTACCATCGCCTATGGACATTTGTAACACCAAAGGTACTACTAATGCGCTGCTGCTCTCTTGAAGGAGACTGGAGCCTGGTCACTAATGCCGGAACACAACTAAGGGTTGTTATGGCGACATACTTTAGACCAGGGGTGGTAGCCATCCAGTCGGGCAAATGCCCTACCACCTGGCTGTGGGTTGTTTTGTCGCCTCTTACGACAGGCCGCCCGGCCGCAGGAATTTGTATTCTTTCTCCGTTCCTGCACGGATAAAAATATATCGTCAATTATGTTACTTTCGACGTAGTTTGGGGTCAAAATAATTTGGGATAGGTATAAAATTTTGTCTCTGGGATGGAAATATTCAAACCAAGTGCTAAAATGTATCTCTAGAAATAACTACAGCTTGAATGTTATCTTACATCTGACATAATAAATTCATCAAGAGACCCTGGTACCAATCGTCTCAGGGATGCTAAAGACAGTACGAAGTGGAGGAGAAAAAGTGGAATAGCAAACCCCGAGCTCTATTACAGACTCTGCGAAAGACAATCGAAATTAAACAAGGATGATAAAAGGTTAAAAAGAGAGAGAAGAGTTATTAGAGCGCCATCTAATCATGCAGGACTAAGAAATTATGTGCAGTACCATTATTTTTTTACTGGACAGCTGTCATTCTCAGTATTCGTTTTCCATGCACGTTGCCACAAACGTTACTTAAGACATTTCGATAACACCTCACTCGCATCTAAGTAAATAAATATTTTCAGTACAATAATGGGACATATCAAGGGTGTGTTTATTTAGGAGATATGAAGATATAGGATCTATAAGAGAAAAGCAAGTGTATTGGTTTTTTGTGCTGCTTGTTACTTAGAAATGATGTTTTAACATTGTCAAGGTGTATCGAAGTGTCGTTAAGCGTGTATTGATACAATGTGATATTGTATCGGATATCATGTACTTTGTACTTTCGAATCTATACCTATCTTTCTTTAGTGTTAACTATATTTTTCTTCATAGACACGTGACATGTTACCTGTATGTACGTTGTTTGATATTGTAGGTTTTTGAAGGCAAAGAAGTACATACAAAATGTACGTGTTGTTTTCAAGTTTGCTCTATGTTTTTGGTTTTTTTTATCAATTTACTATTTTGGTAGAATTATGTTGTAAAATTTGGACAAAATAATTCACTGTCTCCAATATATTTTATTCATTAACATTAACATGTTTTATATCTTACTCCAAAAAGTAGATGTTTCATAATATTGGTGTCTACTAGAGCAATTATTAGTATTCATAATTGAACTGATACTTATTTACTAACGTAATTTAAAAAATGCTAAAATCTGCTTTAAAATATAGAACAAACAAATATAATTTATTAAATAAATAATTGTCAATATCGATCAACGTACGGTACTAGTGAATCTACAAATCCTTAATACTTAAGAAATATGTGTGTCAAAGTATATTATTAAATAAATGTGATAATAAATGAGTTTATTATAGCGATAATAAAACACAAATAATCGTTTTATTGATATAACATTTTATTAGTTAGGTCAAACTTGATCAAGAAAGTATTATCTCAGTGTTAAAAAAAACGAATGTGTGTCGCAACCACACAACTACAGGTATATCATTTTGAAATTTTGAATGAAAAACTCAGAGGGATTAACTACTGTTCATTTTTATGACTACTAAAACGACAAAAATATACATTAAAAGAGACGGAGACGGATACGTTTTCATATAAATATATAGGCCCTATTTATCTAATGGGCCCATTTGGTAAAAAGATGAGAGTGATTTATTTTTTTAATAAGTAGATTTTTTTATAATTATAGAGACTTATTATGATATATTTAATGCGTGGTGTGTGTGTTGTTTGGTGGTGTTCATAAAGTTCATATTAATAACAGTCGAATAAAATTATGTCACCAAAATCAATTATGGTAATCGAAAATTTATTTTATTTGGAACCGTATTTTTAAGATTTCTCGTCTTCCAGATATAATATAGGGCTGAAGTTATCCATTTTGTAATAGCAAAACACAACGCTTTTTTAAGCCATATCTAAAGAATAGCAACTGATTACATTTCTTTGACCCGAAGGCTGCTGTCTCTTTTAATCGTTTACTTATTTAGAGTGTCAACAAAAATGACACTAAATGTGTGCGTAATCAGCTGGGCCACACCACTGTCCAATATGGTGCAACAACGCGGTCGCTGCAGAATGCGTCCTAGCAGCGTTTGCTGCTCGCGACCACCACTCGCGATTCGCACAACGACCTATATAAACACATAATCATATAATATCTTCTACATATAGCACATTTCAGTAAAAAAAAACTGGTTTAAATCTGCATCAGTTAGAAACGTGTTAAGTTGCAAAACTAGCGAGTTAAGCCCTTACTTATCATTTTATTCGGACATAATAAAATTAGTAACACGCGTCTAAAATCGTCAAAACCTAGTTGGCTAATTAAAGCTCCTGAGAGGGTCGAAAGGTTTAATTATAACAGCTTTACAATCAACCATAAAAATAAATAGTTACAGTATTACAGAAAATATAATTCCGATTGGCCGTTTTCTTTTGTGCATAAATGGGCGTCACCTTAAAGCTGACTTTTGCTTGCACGAGTACAGGAAACAGTAGTACCAACATTTTAATACATGTTACGTTTATAAAATATAGAAACATGAAAAAAGAAAATTACAACGTTGACAATGACAGACACTGAGATTAATAATAGTTTTTTTTTACATTAGAAACAAAGAGGACATAAAGATTAAGATTATCATAAATATTAAAACCAATAAAAAGGTTTTATATCTTTAAACAATCTTCCTAGACAAGATAGAAAATCAAACAACGTCGATCTAAGTAAACTTTATTGTCAAACAGTTAAACATAATTTTCTATGGAATAGTCTGATCTGTGACTTGTTTGAAAAGGTAACATGTGCTCGCGAAAGGTTAAATGAATCAATTCGAAAATTAGCAAATCTTTTCACACCACGACTACACATCATAATCAAACTTTATTCGCTAAGTCAAAAGGCAGAGCGTTGCGTTGCCCGCTGTGCATTCGTAACTCTGTCCCGCTTATACGTTTTCGTACACTGTCGCGTGTATTAACATTATTTTACTGCGCAAGCGCATCTGATGGAATGTGTAGTACTGTAATTTTATCACTTACCATTCGCAAACGTGACTAATCTACTTCCAAGAGGAAATCCAGTGAGCACGCAACAGGACTCCCCTTCGGCAACACTCGAACTGTACAAACCACGACTATCGATCGGCAAGATCTGAAATAGGTGAAAATTATTTTATGTTCAACACAAGTTGATGGGCATTTAATAATCACAGAAGATAAGTACCTACACATAAACATTTATTTCTTTCAGATGGCAGGAGCCTCCTTGATATTGTATGAACGTACTTATAACGTCATCATTCGGACGGATCAAATAATAAATTAATTATCGTTTATCCATTCCATTCCATGGTATTTCCAAACCGTCATTACTTTGAACTTAAATTGATAAAACAGACAAACCTGTTCGACGGCTTGGTCCATGGAGACTGCGAGTACCCATTCTCGTGCTTCGTCCAAAGCACTTCCACGCACGCAACTATTCTCTAGTAATAATGGTTGACGTGACCAGTCCGTACATTCTGGAACAATACATATCTATGATAAAAAAGTAGAATTAAATAAACGCAAAGGATATTGCGGAAAGGAAAGTAATCTTTATTATGTGGTATAAACAAAATATTTATTCCCGTTTGTTAGAAATTTCTTCACTTGGTTCAGTTGCTTCGCCACGCGTTTTTATCAGAATGAACGTTATAACCCACTGCCGCACATGTTTCAATAACTTTTTATTTGTAATAAGAAGCTGAAGAGAATTGATATGAGAATAGGCAGCTATTGGATAGATGCCACATGTTTACAATACTCGTATATCTTAAAATTATGTACATATAAAAAGAGCAGCAGCTAAAGTACCATATCGTCTTAATTTCAATGTAACACGATAAAAATAATTCGAATGCCTGTTTCAACTGTAATTTTTACTACATTCGATTCAATAAAGTTATGACGTCACAAGTTGCTGCTATACTCGAACAGTCTCTAGAAGGCTGTGGGGTTTTCTAAAATTATAAATAGTATGTCAGTCTATCTTATAGCCTACTAGGAACATCTGAAACAATAAAGAATCCAAAAGCACTGCTAACCCTTTGTGGATTTGATATAAAACGATTAAATAACTCAGCAAGGTTAAAGAGTGCAACGAAGCCCACACCGTTGCCTGCACGTACGCCATATGAACTGTAATTTTCAATAATTACAGTTTAGTTATAGTCAAATCATGTATGTGTGATTAGAGAAATGGGCATCATGTTTCACCAATTGCCACTGAATTCTAGTTAGTTCATATACGAACCTAGCGATATAAAAAATGAAAATACTCAATTTTTAATTGGATACAAGGCTATTTAGTACTATATAAATATAATAGCAATAATTGTTTACCAAAGTCTGTATAGTCGAGCAGATGAGCGGAATCATCATCGGCAGCCTCGGCGAGATCGAGGCACCTGTTGAGCAAGACGAACGCTTCGCGGGCGCCCGCGCTTCCTTCCGCCCTCAGGGCCGTGCCGCAAGCGTAATACGCTATTCAACACAAAGTTACGATCTATTGCTAATAGAACGGTATGGAAGAAATTACGTAAACAGAGAAATAATAATCGTGATTCTAAGTATCAGACGTTTCTTAAAATTTAGTAACAGGTTTAAATGTATTTTATTTAACTAAAATTAGTATTTATTACGTAGGAAAGTTTACGATACCTATAAACAGATACAATAAAAGATAACTTAAATACTACTATAACGATTTATATGTCAAAGCGTAGTACTACTCGTATAATAATTATTAAAACAGCGCACCAATGGGGATTGTTCACAAAAAATTACCCTTTCATTTTATATTTTTATTACGTAAAATAGGGTATTTTAAGATACTAATTTGAATATTTTTGTATTTTAAGCGTTAGTTTTTTTATAATCCGATTTTAAAATTATTTCTCCGATGACGTCATAAGGGACAAGCTTACATTGATTCTTTGCCCAGAAAACAAAAATAATAAAAGTAAGTTTTTTGTCGCTAGGCTTATAATTTTTCTTGTTCAACCATTATTATTTTCTATAGTTATCATTAAATTATTTAAAGTGATCTTTAGGGAAAATACCATGTTACAGAACTAAAATCAAATAATGTACAGATACATTTTTTTTTCGCACCTAAAGCAGGCAAACAGGCCGACGGCCCACCTGATTGGATTTAGTAAAGTCAAATAAAGGTCAAACGAATTTCTTACAAAATACAAGAAGATCGTACGTTTTTTGGAATTTTAACTAGACAGAAATGATTAGGGACACTATTCCTCGAAACGGTTTTTCAAATAGCTAGATTGAAAAAAAGTCAACAATCCCAATTTTATAATTGGTGAATAAGATAACCGGACTCACCTCAACAATAGTACAATTTTACCACCAAACTCTAAGGTGGTATTATATTATGTTATAATCGTCGTTAAATGTCGCTAAAAATACAAATAATGATTGAATGATGACATTTGATTAATGTTCTTATTTCGTTTGTCGCAAAATAAAACCAAACAAAAAAAAAAACAACTACAAGAAAAAATATTCAAATTATGCATTACTTGGCTATTATTTTAAATTTAAAACAAGTTGTAATTATGAGTTCCGATTTCTACTATGTTAGGTTTGTTTGCGTCGTAACCATAGTGTCTAAAATAATCCTCCAAATATTTTACATTTTTGTTACTATACACAGTTATTGGAAATTGAATATAAAAAATAAACATAATAAAACCCGATAAATATATTATCTACAATCTTTCCTTATAAAATTTCTTACCAACATCTGCTACGATAATATCCGTGTAGCGAGGCAATGCCCTTGCAGCCTTTCCAGCTATTTGAGGCACGTGTAGCGCCATTAGCAACGTGATACCCTATAAATGAAATAAACGAATGACTTGACGAAAACATTTTTTAGAAAATATCGATTTGTTTACTTGTAACTACAATTTATTACATCTATCCACGCGCGATTTCGCTTGTGTAAATTAAAAACTGGATGCGTGCCGAGCAGAAAATATCCCAGTTTTCAGAATAAAAAGTATTCTATGCTAATCCGCGTTACCGGAAGTAAACGAGTATAGCATCAGCATCAGACGACTATATCAAGTTGACAACACGAAGAGTTTACCGACTGCCGAGTATCTTGGTGAAAAGCTCATTTGCCCATTACACTGGACTCTTCGTTAGCATTCACATCTATAACGTAGTGGTTAAATTCTGTGATATCAAAAAGAAGTCCGTCGAAGAAGCCAAAAAACTGATTCAAGCTTGGCTAAACAGTCTAACTTACGACGCTACTGAAAATATCCTAAAAATCACCGTCTATTCAGACGGTGAATTTGGATACGAAATACGAAATTGAGTGTGATACGAAAATGCGTAAACACACACAAACACACACATACACACCCACACACACACAAACACACACGTCTGCCCGCTGTGGCTTTTAACATCGACTTTGGTCTCCAAAATACAGGCTTCGCCTAGTTTGGGACCAGAAGGTAACATAAATAATGTAAATGACTTTCTGACAATAAAGATTATTATTATTATTATAGTGCTAGGACACGCCCGCGACTTCGTTCACGCTTGACACGAATATCCCGCAGGATTCCCGCGACACAAAGTACCGCAGCATTTAAAAAAGTATCGTTTTAGTAAAAACCGTGTCGAATAAGCTAATTTGTAAGCACCCGAAAATTTAAAAATAGCTCCCGGGAAAATTCACGTGGAATTTCTAGATTAAATAAATAGCGCAAGTTTTAAGGATAAGCATTTGCTGTCTATCAGCGAAAACTGTATCAAAATCGGCTCAGACGCTTGACATGAATCCTGAACAAACAGACAAGAAACTTAAAAAAATTGCATCGTTTATATAGTCCATATGTTTTTTTTAATAGCTTCAATGTACATACAGGACATGTTTAGAAGTTTATAATTTTATATATTACATATGAAATGAAAGTATTATATTGTTTCAAAATAGAATCCTATTTTTTTAAAATATAAAGCACTATTCTAACATCGCTTCCAAAACAATTTTATTTACTTTTCAAGAAAAACAAGCGGTGCAACATACTTTCCACCAGGAAATTATTTTATTAAATATTTATGGTTTCCATTTTTAAATATATTTCGTATCACCTGCATTGATCTATCATCCGCGCCGGCAGCGAGCATCACCGACGAGGCGTCGTTAAGCGCGGTGAATGCCTTCGGCGCAGTCGACACTCTTATGAGTAGTTCACCGCAAACGGCCTTTGCCAGTGCCACATCACTACCAGCAATAGTTAACTCTTTGCCCACTTCACCAGTACCCAAATATTGACGGAGTGTCTCTATAGCTTGAGACAATGCCTCAGGAATCTCTTCACTCTCGATGTCTATGCTTTCCATGCGCTTGAACGGTAAACATACAAGTTTATTAAAAAAACTCACGAAAAGTTATTTAGTGTTTTATCATTTTAAAGTAAACAGGATTCCTTTGATCTCTCTCCGGTATATCCCAGCCAGTACTCAGAAACTGTATATTTTGTCAACTAGTTTCAGATACTTTTTTGGTCCATTTATAAAGGTTCCTGATTACAGCAGTAATTGCAAAACAGCAATATATAAAAAATTTAACAGTTAAACAGCCTCATGAATAAGTAAATATTACACATGAAAGACTATATAACATAATATTTTTAAAACATTAAAGAAAAAACAATAATAATAATGTATCTAGGAGAGCTACGATCAGCGAAGTGTGACTACCGGATGGGCCTTGAATAGATACGCCGCGTATCTCAACGCGTAATGCGGCGCTTTATGTCCGGCGTGAGCGAGGCAGCGCTGCCAGTGGCCGGCTCGGGCCAATCGTTCCAACGCCTCCATTTCTGCCTCAGCCTCCGTTTCCGGTTCTACCTCCCGAGCCTCCTCAGCACTCTCCTCTGGCTCGTATTCACTCGTGTTACCTATTGCGAGACACGATTACAAGCAATTGATCGATGCATTTTAGTAATCATACATGTTTCAGTAAAATTAGTTCAAATCAAATCAAATCATCATTTATTGCATAAAACATGGTACATAAAAAAGATGGTAGGATTATTTCACCGTTTCACATGTTTTTGCCTCTAGGGCGTGCAAAATGTTGTACATATTATATTTACAATTATTATTGGTTCTGTCATTACTAATACATTAATAAAAACAAATCACAATAAAAGAAACAAACAAATCATTCATAAAAATAATAAATTAACCATAATCGTTAAATTTCGTCACTCTTTAAAACAAATGTCATAAAAAGATTAAAATTTATCCATTAGTCTATATAATAAATGTATACAATGTATATAAAATGTATACAACCTCAGTAAATCAAAGTCTATCATTAAAATAATCATTAACACTGTTCTCAATATTTATCGAATTTCTTATTAAAACAATTACAATCGATGATATGTTGCAGGTTATTATATCAATAACATGTTATCTTTAATACCTGTAGCTTCTTCTTCGAATGTGTAACCTTCTGTAAGTGCAGCTCGGAGTTGTTCGCCAATTTCACTTTGACCAATAGCTGCAAACCTAAAATAAAGAATCAATAACAAAATTTGGAAAGATACTGTTCTAAAGTCATCAAATGTGATAATATTCGTAAATCGAAAAAAACTAGCACACAGCCTATGGTAGTCGCCTTTTTTTCCTCTCTCCGGACGAACGGGATTGTCCGGGCTTTTTGCTGTTTTCGGGGTTTTTATATTTTAGTTTTTATTTTCTAATTCTTTTTTCTTAATGTTCTTTTTTGGTCTATATTTTTTTATTGCTGTTTTTTGCTCTTTTGTTTTCTCAATTTTAGTCGCCGTAAGTCGATGAGCCTGTAGGTTTGATTGCTGCTCTGTACAAATAATTTATAATTTGTATAATATGTATTATGTAATAATTGTTTCGTGGCTAGGGGCCACTATATTTCATTTTCTTTGGGAGAACCAAACAGATTCTTCAGATTTATTAGAAAATTTACAAGCTTCTACAAAATATCCATAATATCGACAAACTTTTATTTCTTACCTTTCAGCAAGCATATCAGCGGCAGCGGGTCTCCTTGCATCATGCAATCGATCTCTCGCTAATCGTGCAGCTCTTAAAGCCGCTCTTTCAGCAAGTTTTGGCGCGTGAGCTTCTGCAGCAGCAGCACTAGCTTTAGCCAGCAATTGCACAGCCTCCCACCATGAGCCTGCGTCCGCGTGTTCTGCTGCTTTGGATAGCAGAGCTGGCACAGCTGGTGGTACTGGCTCCCCACTAGATGGTAGATATTCCCGAGAAACTCGCGATGCTTCTTCCCAAAGTTCTAAATATTAAACATAAGTAGATAGATAACTTTGGGTATGACCAAATTCAACGCTATTTGTCTTTGAGAATGCTGTCATATAAGAATAATCGTCTCTTCCAAATAACGTACCACAAATTATGTAACAACCCTTGCTATCTGTATCCTAAGTTTAAAAGCAAAAAATATGATATTCAAATTATTGAGATACATTTAATGTCCACGAAATAAAACGAGACTTGCCAAATTTTTACTAACTAGCAACTTACCAAGATCTTTATAATGTTGAACTACTTCTCTTGGTCGATTCGCTCGTATCATTAAGGCTTCAAACTGCGGCAGATCGCCTCTTTCCGCTGCAGCCCGAGCTCCTTCTACTAAGACTTCGTCTACCTGATTAATATAGAATGCCTTATTGAAAAAAATATCACATGCTATTTACCTACTCCCTATACCTATTGCCAGTAATTATAAAAAATAGTTCATGCGTAATTTACGACCTATCTTGTCAAACAGTGTATCAATTCAATGATAAAATTGATTATCTGTACCTTGTACCACTATTTCACTTGAAAAAATTAAAACTATTTTTATACTTCTATTGCAATCTCCTTCTGTAATACACGGCCTCGAGCATTTCTTATAGTATTTTTCATTCAAAATCTCATGTTTGCTCATTTCTTATCTGGTACCTAAACCATCACCAAAGTCGGATAATTTGAACGCAATTATTCATTATTTGTAGAAATGACTTACCATCTGTGGAGCATGTTGTTCTGCCAAAGCCAAAGCCCTCTGGTGGCTTCCCCTTGCTAGCCACATACGGACGGCGTGGTCTGGAGCTGCCGCCCGCAGGAAAGCCGCTTCAGCCTCTTCAGGGTGTTCTTCCGCCAGCGCCGCAGCTTCATGACGGCTCACTTCCTTTTTGGTAATACCACCACCGAGCTCCGTCAATTCCAGGGCTATGTCCCATCTTCATATTAAAATGAATAACAGTTATTATAATTTAACTCGACTAATATCCTAATTGGTGCTCTTATAGTTATTGTCTTCTTATTATGTCATCATGGGACGTTAAATAATAAAACATTATTTTTTAAATTCTCGAACGAGTTACCTAAAAAATTATTTACAAACTGATTATGTAAAATAAGGGTTTCCAATTTATCTTTCATTACCAAATAAAGCACAAGTCGCCATTAAATGTATTCTGTTACGATATTGATTTTAGCTGGACGTAGTAAATAATTATTATAAATAATAGTATATTTTAATAAGTAAGATGTATGTATCAAGTAGACATCGACCCAACGTTATACTCAAGAAAGAAACCATACGAACTCGTATGGTTTCTTTCTCTATTCGACGATTCTAATTTGTACACATCCACAACTCACCCGTGTCAAGTCTCAAGTTTCGTCGTTTGTCACGAACACAAACACACATCTCGCAACTAAGTCGCAAGTTTGACATAAGAGAAAGTAAACAGTGTCTTCATATATTCGCCCGTGTATAACAATTTGTTACTTGTCAGTTTTGTCATGTCCCTTTATTAATTATCCTTGGAAAGGAGGTGATAGGTTCTACTTCTTTGTATTTTACAATGGAGTAGAATTTCCATTGCATATTTCTCAACTTTGTTGACCTCCACATGAACTGAATCATTAGTATCTCGTGAATTTTAATTAACTATCCCAAACCAGCCCCTTATTGACACATTCTTTATTGTACACAAGTTTTTATTGTAACAAAATAAAAAGAGACATAATATCATAGATGGCCTTATCCTTTAAAAGCGATCTTCCGTCACAATGTAGCTTCTACGAAATTCGCACAACAGTTAACCTTTGATAAATGCAAAAATATAAAAGAAATATTTATACACATCCACTTCGTTCCAATACGCGCTTAAACTTATTTAAATTTAATTTACAACTATGAAACTTGTAATTCTATATGTCAATGTAAGTCAATTGTTATTATACCCATCCGCGTCTAATTCCTTTAAATTTTTCCAGGACAGGGTTTTTGTGGCATTTTTCTCAACTAATGTAGGTACGTTTAGTCAGTTATCAGGCGCTAACAGAAAGAAGACGCGAAATAACTCGTATAACCTATTTATTTATGTACAAAACGTACCAAATCACTTTAGGCAATATGATCTAGTGATATTTCGTTCTTTGGGCTGAATTAGAGAACGCTGAACCCAGTAGTGTTGTGACTTACAGGCTAATACTATGTAGGTATATAGAAGTATTAAAGTTAGCAGTTTAAGGATAGTTTGAATATTTTTACACGAAAATTACCTTTGATCCTAAAGTGCCCATGTTTATTAAAAAAAAAATTGAGGCAGGGGAAATGTATTTCGTACACTACCGGGTCCTTTACTAGGATTAAACCAAAGCAATGAGAGTTATCCACTGAAGATGGAGCAGATAACAGAGTCGATTGCCGGCTTGTGTGGAGACTCAGCATTTTAGCCCCCTATTAAAGAGAGAACCCATCGGCTAATACTCCACTAAAACCCTCTTTCTCCAATGTCCCCGCGTTCATAGTAGGAATAGCGTGAAACTTAGAACGTAGTTAGGCCAACACTAATCCTGCTCTAATCCTCACTACGGTGCTTGAGAATGCCCCAGGAGAGATAAACTCACTTCGTCAGCAGGGTTTGATCCTTCGCTCCCCAGATGCTGGAGGACCCCTGTAGCGGAATTATGGGAGGAGAACTGGCGTATATCTGCGTCTCCAAGGCCTCGGCTGACATCGGTACCCACGGAACGCATGTGCAACTCTCTCTCTCTCTCTCGCTCAGCGGCCTCTTTTTGCGACGTTACTGCCTCTCAGGATTTGCACGATCCGTCCTAATGATCATCGCTATATTTTTACACAAAAATTACCTTTGAGCTTGAAGTGCCCATCTTGCACCAAGTGCAGCCAAGCCTCTAGCAGCCAACAACCTGGCAGCAGCTGAGCCGCCAAGTGCACTGGCCCATTGTAATGCGACCTGTACCATAATTCAGTCTAATGTAAAAAGGTGAAACAGTTTATTGGTTTATTCATATATTTATTATCATTATTGATTTATTCCAGGTATAAAATTGATCAATTTACTCCGAAAAACAGACTAGTGGAAAAATGAGTCACAACGCGCAAGTGAAAAAACGAATGGCAACGGATGTTGAAAAACGAATTGCAATAGACAAGTGGCAAAACGAATCGCAACAAAAAAATTATTTGAAGTTTTACGGGCAGGTTTCCAAATTGGCCCAGTACATTAACAATCTATTATTATTATATTTTCTTAATAATCATTCTTCTATCTGAATCGATTTAATGTAATCTGTACTTTTTCTTAGCATTGATAAATTCCATTCAATCTAAGCGATGTTAATATTTTTCCAGTATTCAGAAACAGCCCGTAAAATACAGCAACTGAAAATTAACTAATATTCCCTACAAAATATAACACGAAAATATTTAATCTCTTATATCGGCAGTTATTCTCTCTTCGTACTTCAAAATTTTATTAATAAAGAAAAATTATAAAGTCGCAAGTAAGCGAAAAGAACTGAAAGGTCAATTTAGAGTTTGCCATACTACAACTAGTGTTTGTGTTTCAGTGTGTAGATTAAAATAGATTTTTTAGAATTTAATATTAGTACTAAAAGTCGTGATAGCATACTAGTTATCGCACGTGTCCCAAACTAAGAGGGTCAGGGTTCGATCCTGGCCGGAACGCATGCACCACTTAGGTACTTAGACCTATTGTGCATATTGTTAAAATTACCACGTAAACAAAAACAACGAACGAGCCCTGCAGCGGGCATTTATAGTCTGTCATTAAAATTTTAATACTTACATACATACATACATACATAACTTCACGCCAGGTCCCTTGCGGGGTAGGCACGAACAACAGAGCGCCATTTAGGCTTATTCTTACACACCTCACTTGCTTCTTTGACATTCATAGTTCTTGTCATGCACGCTCGTCTGTTCTTAAGGCTCCTGACATCACCTTCTGCTAATACACGATCAATTTGATCATGGAAGGTGTGTCGTGGCCTTCCGCGACTTCTGCATCCATCCACTTTTGCATTGTATATCTGTTTAGTCATTCTTTCATCATACATTCTTTCCACATGCCCGAACCACCGGAGCATTCCATTCCTTTTCCATTTTAATACTTGGTTTTAGAATTTTAAAAAATCGATTTATTATAGCAAGTATTGCCATACCTGTTGTTGCACGTTGCTGGGTGCGTGCGCACGTGCAACCCTCTCGGCTCCCTCCCATTGACCGACGGTTCTATACATTTGTATTGCACTTTTCCAATCACCTACAAGAGACAATACTACTTTCTAATTACTTAACATTATTTAGTACATATTCCAATTCCATGATAATGTTACGTGCCTACAAAAGTAAATGTACACCTGCCTGCCATAAAGATCCGTTTTTTACCTTCCCGCATTTGGACTTCTTTTATTTACTTTGTGTTTAAAAATTGTAATTAAGAAAAACAGTCTACTGTGTATTGTAATCTTTTATGGCAGTCATTAGACAGGTATGTCGAACTAATTGTTGGAAATTATTGTTATGCGTCGTATGTGATTAAAGTGAAAAACACTACATGTAATCGATACACAATAAGTAGTTTCTCTTAAATCTTCTATATTAGTAAATTATAAGATTGCTTGATTGGATTTATGATTATTGTTATTTTACATTATTTAATTTAGAATTTGAAAATCGTGTTTTCGCAATTCTCACCGGCTTGAATATAATAATTTTCAGCAGCACGTAAGTCACCGGAGGCCTGTAATGCTTGAGCAACGTGGCGGCGCGTAGCCTCTAAGAGCGAACCACGGTGTGCAGCGACAAGGCGCAACATAGCTTCGTACTGGCCAGCCTCCTATTCGCAAAGAAATAAATACAGGAGCACCTTGTAATCCAGACCCCCGATAATCCGGTGATCGCGGTAATCCGAACTGCTTTGCAATGCGCAGAGAATAAATAATTTGTCGACTTGGACACCGAGCTTGTGAAATGAAGTTCGAACATTATAAGTAGAAGAGTATTATAGACTTTTTTAACAAGGATTAAATTTCTTTATTTCAACAGATGCAGATGATAGGTGCAGAATACATATTCATAATTTCCCACATGTACATATGTACAGTCGTAGTATGAAAAGGTTCGCCAGTTTTTAAATTGATTCATTTAACGTTCCGTGATGACATGTTACTTTTTCAAACTTAGTCACAAGACAGACTGTTCCACAGAAAATTATGTATAACTGTTTGACAAAAAAGTTTAAAATTATTTAGATCAAAGTTGTTTGATTTTCTATCTCGTCTAAGAAAATTGTTTATTTTGTTGTTTATTGCGTATTGGTTTTAATATTTATTATAAGCGTAGTGATAATATCCTCTTTGTTTCAAATGATTAATACTATTGGTATTTAATAGTATAGAATTATTAATAGTAATCTTAGGGCGGCTTGCATGACGTTCTTTAATTTCATTTAAGAAATACTAAACGCATTTACTACCCTTAAATACGATAAGCGTCTTGCACAACGCTAAATTTACCGGTAAATACGTTTACAGAACTGTCAAAGTTAATCATCCAAAAATGGCTATTTAACGCCTTAAACGCATTTAAACATTGTCATTATTATGAAATTGTCACTTATAAAAAGTCAATTACAGATTGTCACCCGTATATTATTTGCTTTAATCATTTATCTCAATTCTAAATACCCATTATTCGTACAAACTAACGTGGTAGCAGAGTAATAAAGTTAAGGAAATGGATCCAGTAAAGGTATTTTCACTATTAGGAAAGAGTAAATACAATATTCTAGTATTGTAGTCGACTCACAATGGATAAGACGATCGCAGAGGCTTCAAGGTAAAAAATGCACCTAGATGGTAAAAATTATAAGCCTTGGCGGTATCGTATTGAGACAGCGTGCAGGGCAAAATCCGGCACTGAAGAAATTTTGCAAGGAAAACTTCAAAAGCCCGATGAGCCTGCAGCATTTGATGGTGCAGATGCTAAAGCAAAATATGATATAAATTTACAACAATTTCTAAGAATTGACTGTGTCTTTTTAACTCTGATGAAGACAAACATGACGGATGAGATTCTAGAACAAGAACGCCTATATAATGGAAGCAGCGAAAACTTATGATCTTTGTCTCAAACTCTTTGAATAAAAAAGGACCCTGAACATGATGGGAAGGAAAATCTGCATTAAACAATATTTCAACAACTCTTTTCATAAATTAATGTTTATTATTCTTTATGAAATTGTAAGTTATTAAAAAGTCAATTACAGATCGTCACTCGTATTTTATTTGCTTTATTTATCGCAATGCTAAATACCCATAAAATCGAAAATAAAACAGCACAGCAAAAGATCATTCTTCAGGTTGCCGCTAAATATTCCGAAATAAACTTAACCAAACGAACAAAATTTCAAATGTCAATTTGAGACTGGCCAACTAAAATCCTTTTTACGCAGGAAATAACTAACATTTAAGCTAAATTTCGTGTGTTTGTTCGATAAAACGTACCGCCACGTGAAATGAAACACATTTCGCTGTTTTATCAATAGCATAAATACATTTTACTAAATCACATGGGAGAGTGTCTCGTGCAAGACAACGTAAATGCATTTACTATTAAACGCGTTTAGAGAGTTAAATAAAATTAACTAATTTTATTTAAAGACGATCGTTGTGCAAGCGGGCCTTAATGTTTGTCATTGTCAACATTGGAATTTCCTTTTTTCTCGTTTCTATATTTTATAAACGTAGCAAAACGTAACATTTATTAAAATGCCGGCAGTACTATTTCTTGTACTCGTGGAAACAAAAGTTGACATTCAAGGCAACGAGCCTTTACATACCGCATTTGTACATACATAGAGCCTTACTTATAATAATCTCGTTAAGAAAGGATTAGCCATCTCTTAAATAAGAGACTCTTAGGCCCTGATTAATGGCTGTTTCAAATAAAACTCGCCATCTTGCCTCTTAGCAGTCACTTAATCTACCTCTCGATGTCGGTTATTTCTGACAGTTATTTATAAGTTACTTTACCACCTCCTCTTATCCTTAAGAGAAGATTATGGGTAAGATTTTCGTTAATCAGTTGCTGAGCAGTTTCTTAAAATTTTTAGAAACGATTATAAGTAAGGCCATTATTGTCTTGTTTGTTCCACTTATCTTTAACTACCTTTCGATAATTAATGGAAGAAACTAAGATTGAATATGTGTTTTATTACGACACCAATATTGCAGACCACAATCCGGCCGACCGGCTTGATAATCCGCAAAGGACCTTATTTTTTTGCCTGTCCAAATTATCGAGGTTCTACTGTAGCAATAATTATAAATCCCTATTAATATTATAAATGCGAAAGTAACTCTGTCTGTCTGTCTGTCTGTCTGTTCCGTTTTCACGTAAAAACTACTGGACCGATTTGGCTGAAACTCAGTATATATATATATATTTTCGATACCGAGGATGAACATAGGATACTTTTTATCCCGAAAAATGGGATAGTTTCCGGAATAAAATGATATTTGTCTGTTTGTTTGTTATGCTTTTACGGAAAAACTACTGGATCGATTTGGCTGAAATTCGGTACGTATGTAAATTAAATTCTGAGGATGGACAAGGGATAATTTTCATTTTGGCCTTTTTGGTATTTGGCATTTTGGTCATTTTGGCCTTTTGGTCATTTTGCCTTTTTGGTCATTTTGGCCTATTTGGTCATTTTGGCCTTTTTGGTCATTTTGGCCTATTTGATGATTTTGGCCTTTTTGATGATTTTGGCCTATTTAGTCATTTTGGCCTATTTGGTCATTTTGGCCTATTTGGTCATTTTGGCCTATTTGGTCATTTTGGCCTATTTGGTCATTTTGGCCTATTTGGTCATTTCGACCTATTTGGTCATTTTGGCCTTTTTGGTCATTTTGGCCTATTTGGCAATTTTGGCCTATTTGATCATTTTGGCCTTTTTGATCATTTTGGCCAATTTGGTCATTTTGGCCTATTTGGTAATTTTGGCCTATTTGATCATTTTGGCCTTTTTGATCATTTTGGCCAATTTGGTCATTTTGGCCTATTTGGTCATTTTGGCCTATTTGGTAATTTTTCCTTTTTGGTCATTTTGGCCTATTTAGTCATTTTGGCCTTTTTGGTCATTTTAGCCTATTTGGTCATTTTGGCCTTTTTGGTCATTTTGGCCTATTTGGTAATTTTTCCTTTTTGGTCATTTTGGCCTATTTGGTAATTTTTCCTTTTTGGCCATTTTGGCCTATTTGGTCATTTTGGCCTTTTTGGTCATTTTGGCCTATTTGGTAATTTTTCCTTTTTGGTCATTTTGGCCTATTTGGTCATTTTGGCCTTTTTGGTCATTTTAGCCTATTTGGTCATTTTGGCCTTTTTGGTCATTTTGGCCTATTTGGTAATTTTTCCTTTTTGGTTATTTTGGCCTATTTGGTAATTTTTCCTTTTTGGTCATTTTGGCCTATTTGGTCATTTTGACCTTTTTGGTCATTTTGGCCTATTTGGTCATTTTGGCCTATTTGGTCATTTTGGCCTTTTTGGTCATTTTAGCCTATTTGGTCATTTTGGCCTATTTGGTCACTGTTTCCTTTTCGATCATTTTGGCAATGTCGGTTAGTTTGGCCTCTTTGGTCATTTTGATTATTTTGGCCATTTTGGTCGTTTTTGCCTACTCCGTCATTTTGGCCATGTCGGTCACTGTGGTCTGGTGAATCTTCCGTGGGCAAATACATAAAAAATGTAATATAATATAACCTTTAGCACTTGCTCTATAAACAAGAGACACACAGTAGAGGTTAACCCGCGGCGCAGCCGCGGGGTAAACTCTAGTAGTCTAATATAATTCTTGCAATTCCTTACCTTGTACATAGAAATAGCTTCGTCTGCTTCACCTAGCCCAATGTAAACTTGTTCAGCCTTTCTAAACTGGCCTTCCTGTCTCAATTGTTCAGCCAACGGCATATATATTTCTCTCGTTTCCTCTTCCGACAGATAGGAAGCGGCTAAACGCAGTCCTTCAGCGAGTCGTCCCGCCGTATTATAAGCACGTACACATCTAGCAGCCATACCGCATGAAGTGAGTAGGCGTTCTGCAGTATCCCATTCCTGATTTTGTAAAAGTGTGGGTAGGAATTATTCATTTTAATTTTTTTTTCTTATACCTAATCTAAAGTATGTGACATGAATGACATGAGCTATATTAAATATAGTTGCGATTATGTTATTTACATAAATGAAAAAATAAACATCCATTCACATAAATTATATAGTTTACATGTGGAATAACAACTTTTGTCTCATAATAATTTCAATTGTTACATTAGTCTACAAAAACTACTACTAGTGTATTAAGTCAAATTATACTTAATACTAGAATTGATCGCGACTTCATCCACGCTTGACTTAAAACTCCCGCGGGATTCCAGGGTCACAAAGTAAGTTTTAGTGAAAACTGTGTCGGATAAGCTGATTTTTGTGCACCCGAACCACTCCCGCTACAAACCGCTCCCGGGAAAATTCCCGCGGGATCCCGGAACAAAAAGTAGCGGAGATTTTAAGTCCTAAGAATTAGCTGTCGATCAGTGAAAACCGCATCGAAACCGGCCCAGAAGTTTTAACATGAATCCCGAACAAACCGACAAACACACAACAAATTAAAAAAAAGTATCGTGTTCTCCATCGTTAATACCACGTATAGTCTATTTCAGGTTTTTTATAGCTTTCACTGCAGGCATGGCATGTTTACAATTTTATAGATTATAGATGAGTCAATTGAAAGTATTTTTATATTTATTAATGACAGTGTCAATAAATTTCATCGAAAAGTTGTACGTGACCTTATGAATTTAAAACAATTGAAACTTACTAGTGTCGACATGAAATGGTCTCCAAGTTGTTCACACTGTTCCCGAATAGAATCCTTATCGTCAATAGCCTGTAAAATGTTTTTGCATATATCATTAATTTAGGTTTACAGATAAAAATAATAATTGACCTTCGTTTTCGAGGTAAAATATGTATTGGTAGAAAAAATACAAGTTTACACACAATACAGTGACAGAAATATCAAAGCTAGAGTACCCAGCTACTTAGGTAGTCCTAAACCACTGTCGAAACCTTAAGAAACGCATAATCAAAAAGTTTTGGTTGTAGGATTTGACTAATTAAATTTTTCCTCATTGCTGTTTTTAGAATATAAATAAAAGTAACAGTCCAATCCTAACAGAGCCAAAATTTTAAAGATCAACGATTTCAATTATAGAGCTATTCTAACGCGTTTAACGATACGATATTATCATTTCGTACAAGTAAGGTATAGTAGTATTTGAAAAGTAATAATTCAAGTATGTAAGAACCAACCTGCACAATCTGCAATGCCTTCTTATAGTGATGCGCCTTCAAGGCAGCGGCTAGGGCGCCGCGCGTGTCGCCCGCTTCGATAAGGTGCGGCACCGCGGCCCCCGCTTGCCTCGCGCTCACCAACCACGCACCCCAGCGACCCTCAAGATCTATTACTTCTTGGGGACAGGCCTAACCAAATTTCAATAGGTGAATGATGGAAATTTATATTCACTAAATAGAAAAAAGGAATACACATTCTTTAATTTTAAATATAAAACAATATATTATGTAATTTTAAAATATCATTATATACCATTTTTACATCTGCAGAGTTTTAGTTCTTAACCTAAATTTTTCTTAAATAGTAAAAATTATTATTACTATATATATGGGTGACTAGCTGTGCCCGCGACGTCGTCCGCGTGGAATTTGATTTTGAAACATTCTTCATTGATGCTCCGCTCCTATTGGTCTTAGTGTGATATATATAGCCTTCCTCGATAAATGTATTATCCAACACTGTAAGAATTTTTCAAATCGGACCAACGGTTCCTGAGATTAGCGCGTTCAAAGAAACAAGCTCTTCAGCTTTACAATATTAATATAGATACAGTTAAAGCAATTCGAATCTAGAATAAAGTAAAAAAATATTTTTATTTTTCGCTTTTAGCACCAAAATAACTGTATTAAACTCGTATACAACCTTTCGCCACCAATGGCGAGATAAGAAAAATTACAAATATTTTTGAAAACAGATAAATAGTGAGTCTTGAGACTGACAATGAGAGATGTGCAGCAATACCAACGCAATGAATTGGAACCTTGACACCTCGTGTAGTATTTCCTATAGTGTAACATAATACAGTTCAATACAAAATGAAGACTAGTTGAAAAAATATGAGAAGACAATTGCAGTGATCATCAACTTACTTCTCTAGCCAACTGTACCGCTCTAGCAAAGTTGTTGCCTTTGGCGTAATATTCTACAGCTGTGCGAGTGTCACCCCTTCGTTCAGAAATTTCTCCCGCCATTTCCCACCATTCTTCCTGCGCAATGAAAGAGTCCAAAAGCGAGTGCTTTAGTATGTTGGTAAGGTAAAAAATTGAAAACACTTTAACACATTCATAGGAACGTTCATCCCGTCATGACAGCCCGTCGTTGAGCATATAAAATGTATTTTTTTTATTATAGAATATTATTTTGATAAAATCTGTAGCTGAAAACGGAATATACTCTTTAATTATCAATGTTTCCTTATACAGTATTAAATATTATTTACATAATTACGAACCCTTATTAAAACTTTTTGGAGGTATGCGTAATATATCCAATATATATATGGAAAATAAAAAAGGGTTTTATTGTAAATTGTATAAAAAAGTCGCCGATCTTATTAGATCGAATTAGATTAGATTAGAACGAATTATATATACCTGTATGAGCTGCGTATGCACTGAATCAACTAACTCGTTGTCCCTTAACAACTGGGGATGCTGTAAAAGCAAAGACGCAGCTCGTCTTGCCCTTCCACCTCTTAGCCACAATCTCACAGCACCTAGAACGTCCCCTGCTGTTGCTAAAGCAGCACCGGCTTCTCCTAGTCGACCTAATTAATAAAACATATTTACTCGTTTTCTCTTAACTTTTATTACGAGAGCTATTGTTTCTTTTGAAACAATAGCTCTGGTATGTATGAAGTAGCAATAATAAAGAACAAATGCACTTGTATTCAACTGTGGGCGATAGTATGTACTCGTAGACTGGATTATTTGGTTTAACTTTTTTCTGATAAATGTTAACAGTATTACATTACAAAGGGCGTTTAACATTGTCACAACTGGGTTGTTATCACCAACCTGTAGAAGTCAAATAGTCCATGTGTTGTTGCTTCAGTCCATTGACCGAGGCTCTATCAGTTCTTTCAGCTAAGGCTATGGCATCTGTCCATTTATTATACTTTTTATACATGTCGATAGCTAGGTCCGCTCTTCCAGCTTTTTTAACGTAATATTCTTCAGCTTTCGAAAGATCGCCAGCGAAAATTGCTAAACGTGCCCTCACTAGCGGACTATTGAGACCTATAATATTTAAAACAATAATTAGTTGCTTAAAAGCCTAGTTTTCCCCTAGCAATTAACTAAATCTTGATACAAATGATATTATGATTGGTTTATATCGATCATTAAACCCAATCGTGTCACTGATTTAGCAAAATTATGAAATTAAACAACTTCTTTATAACATGAAGAAGATTTTGTATTTAAAAGTTCATGACAAGTGGAATACGCTGCCTGCAAACACAGAGCAGCTTATCAGCTACTGATAAAGAAATGCAGGTTGAACAAAAGACGATCTTACTGAGGAATCTATAAACTGTTCTTTACCTGCATTGACATCATCATTTTCAGCCGCTGCTAATTCTACTGTTTTATCAAGATAGAACGTTCGCGCTTCGTCACCAACCTCCCGATAGCATTTAGCAGCCAACTGTTTAAAATACATTTTGAAAACATCTAACATTGACTATTTAATTATAACAGCTGATTAAAAATTCAGTCCATTATCATCGCATTACATACCATGGTTTATGGAACTCTTATAGTACGCATACTGAGGTTTAAATAAACATTTTTCCCAGGTTTTCGTTTACCGTTATTACCTAAAATTGTAACACAACAACAAGAGTTTACGATCTTTAGATTACTAATCTAACCAATGTAACCCTTCAACCGAGACTAAATCTATATTACTGTAACAATCTGATACTATATCAGCGGTATTGAAATTACCTTCTTAATAGTGTGGACGAATATTGTACTTATTGATAAATTCTTACTAACATTACTGAGGACCATATATTTATACACTTTTTACCTGTACGTCGTTATTTTCCAGGGCACGTTCTGCTAGTTGTCGCCAAAGCGGTGCAACATCGGCATTATTGCCAACCTTATCTAGATATTTCGCGCAACCGCTTAAATCACCGCTACGAAGTGCGTTGTCTGCGATAAAATATTTAAAAATTGAAAGAAAATTGAGTACTTTCTCCTATATTTTTTAACTTTGATTCTGGAAGATATCGCTCATCAGCAACAAGACCGGTCTTGTTGCTGATTTAATAATATTCCGTTTCTAGTATATATTAATTTTAAATACAAGTAAGCTTTATGTAATACCATTTAAAATAGTTTTATCTTGTGTTTAGTTTTTTTTTTCAGTGCAATTTTACAGTCGATCATCTTTATCGAAATATTAAAAATCTTTTACAAATCAAATTTTATTCAAACTAAATTATCGTTTACTCATCTTCGTTAATTGACTTATATGCAAAGTTTCATAAAAAATCGCTTTATATGTGAAGGAATGTAGTGAAAACATAGAGATATAAACATACAAACATCCAAACGGTCTCCACAATGATGTCTTTCTATTAGTAGTTACCTAACAAAATCCTTGAACATATTTTTTCATTTAAAAATAAAACATGACAAATATAGTAAATTTAATATTCATGAACCAAAATATATTGACTTTTCAAATAAAATATGGGAATATTAACTACGTAATAAAAAAGACACAAAGAACAGCTCATAGGCATAAGAGACATGAAATTAAGTAGAACCCGAGAGATACAGGAGATATAACAGCAAGCATATTAAATACAAAAAACGTACTAAATTCCAGCCTATGCTCGTCAAGTTGCAAATAGGGGACTTGCCCTCCATCCAGCAGGACGCGTCTGGCCGACACTTCGACGGCTACCCCACCGCCGCATTCGGTCATCTCAACGCTGCCTGGGTCCCATGCGCTGTACCTAATATATGTATATGACTCTTTTTTACAATGATGCCTTTAGTTTAGTTGAACCTGTTTTCGAAGAGTTTTAAAGTGAACTAAACAAGATATAATTACAAGCTTTGAAATACGAAAATGGCATTGTTTAAAATATAATGTCAATGGTTGTATTCAATTAATAATAACTACATAGACAATGGTTAGAATAAATATTTTATATTTTTCGAAATACTTGTAGTTATGCCCTTTAAATGAATTCAACATACCACACTAGAAGATGAGTAGGGGTCTGTGCTACAACAGCGTCGCTATTCTCAATCCATTGCACAAAACCAACTCCACTTGCTATGATTTCCTAATAAAAAAAACTTTAAATAATATATGATGCAAATGTATCTAATTAAGAATATCATGCACAGATGTATAGTCGGCGGCATATGTTAGGACCTGTCCTGAATATCTACATAAGGCTGTGTAATATCGGATTTTGTTTGTAAAACGTTTAATTACGTAACTGTCTCTTATTAAGCACGATTATAAAGTTTGTGTTTACTTGAAATATTTTGTAATTATTCCCCGTTATAAAACACCTAAAGCTAGTGCCAAGAACACCTAAAATTACGAGAATTACGAGAAAATTCCAACAAAAACTAATAATAATTATAAAACGTAAGTTATTCACTTACGTTTTATAATTATCTCTATTTAAACTTATTTTAAACATGGTATAAAGTGATGTTAAGTTTTAGAATTTGGCGCGAAGTTATGGTTAACGGGGAGTAATTATATTAGCCGTAGCTATATCACAGTCTTGCCGTAGCGGAGTCTACGCCGACTACGCGCTACGCACCACTTTAATACCACAGAAGAACACAAACGGTGACTTAAAAAATTGGGTGCTTGCCTCTCCGCGTATAAGCATTTAATAAAGACAACGTAACAATTTCGTAACATTTATATTTTCCTTCTGTATTTGTATTTTATTTCCTAAAAGAAAAATTACCTTTTCGCCAATACTCAAGTTGAGCAAAACAAGTCTTCTTCGCGTATCTCTAAACAGCAATAACTGGCCGCTCTCATTCAACTCAGCCAATCAATTCGAGCTTCGTGCCACCATTGCCCAAGTTGCACACCTAACAGTGTATAACAGTCACGTTTCGAAATCTTACTATTATACAATAATTCGCCTTAATACTGGTTAAAATTTGACACGCCATACAACTATCTGTCTATACTCTATATCAACATTCTACCATGGGCAAGGTAACAGAATTTATTTATTTATTGTATTACTTAAAATAATATTTATTTATTTTTCATTATTTTATACATAACTTAAACTGTTTGCTGTTGAGACGCTTGGACCGTGGGGTCCTGAGGCCAATGAGCCTCTATCAAAATTTATTGCAACGACTGATTGACTCTTCAAGTGATCAGACAGCTGGTGCTTATCTCGGGCAACGGATCAATATGGCGATTCAGCGAGGAAATGTAAGCGAGCAAGCCTTCTGGGGACCTTACCCATAGAAGACGTTGATCTAGGCTTAGTATTCTACTTATAGTCTTGAGGGACTATGGAAGAATACAATACAAATAAATTCTCTTTTATTCCATTAGATTATTACTACATAGGCCGGCTTGCATACGTTCTTTAATTTCATTTAAGAACACTAACGCATTTACTACCTTAAATACGATAGCGTCTTGCACAACGCTAAATTTACCGGTAAATACGTTTACAGAACTGTCAAAGTTAATCATCCAAAAATGACTATTTAACGCCTTAAACGCGTTTAAACATTGTCATTATTATGAAATTGTCACTTATAAAAAGTCAATTACAGATTGTCACCCGTATATTATTTGCTTTAATTATTTATCTCAATTCTAAATACCCATTATTCGTACCAACTAACATGGTAGCAGAGTAATAAAGTTAAGGAATTGTATCCAGTAAAGGTATTTTAACTAGGAAAGAGTAAATACAATATTCTAGTATTGTACTCGACTCACAATGGATAAGGCGATCGCAGAGGCTTCAAGGTAAAAAAATGCACCTAGATGGTAAAAATTATAAGCCTTGGCGGTATCGTATTGAGACAGCGTGCAGGGCAAAATCTGGCACTGAAGAAATTTTGCAAGGAAAACTTCAAAAGCCCGATGAGCCTGCAGCATTTGATGGTGCAGATGCTAAAGCAAAATATGATATAAATTTACAACAATTTCTAAGAATTGACTGTGTCTTTTTAACTCTGATGAAGACAAACATGACGGATGAGATTCTAGAACAAGAACGCCTATATAATGGAAGGAGCGAAAACTTATGATCTTTGTCTCAAACTCTTTGAATAAAAAAGGACCCTGAACATGATGGGAAGGAAAATCTGCATTAAACATCTGCATAAGAGTTTTTGAAATATTGTTATATTTCAAAAACTCTTTTCATAAATTAATGTTTATTATTCTTTATGAAATTGTAAGTTTTTAAAAAGTCAATTACAGATCGTCACTCGTATTTTATTTGCTTTATTTATCTCAATGCTAAATACCCATAAAATCGAAAATAAAACAGCACAGCAAAAGATCATTCTTCAGGTTGCCACTAAATATTCCGAATTAAACTTAACCAAACGAACAAAATTTCAAATGTCAATTTGAGATTGGCCAACTGAAATCCTTTTTACGCAGGAAATAACTAACATTTAAGCTAAATTCGTGTTTGTCGATAAACGTACCGCACGTGAAATGAAACACATTTCGCTGTTTGTCAATGGCATAAATACATTTACTAAATGACATGGAGAGTGTCTCGTGCAAGAAACGTAAATGCATTACTATTAAACGCGTTGAAGAGTTAAATAAAATAACTAATTTTATTTAAAGACGATCGTGTGCAAGCGGGCCTTAAACTTGAAATAAATTTTAAAATTAATTTTAAATACAATTTATAAGACTAAAATTAGGATCTGGCTTCTCAGTGTTAAATTTTAATTTCTTATTTGTAGTTATTAAAAGAAAAGGTAGTCAAAGATGTTGCGTATACAACCAGTACCATTGTTTCAATGTAGGTAAATCAGAAACTATAACTTGTTAGTGAGCAAAGTAAAAAGAAAAATCCAAAGTTTATAAATAACTATATGAATACATTCATTACTATATTATTATTTTAAAGAACAAAAATTTGTCAATTTAACTAATAGAAACCCGAGCATAATTAATCTGTTTAATGAAATTAATGCCTATATAAATAAACACATGCAAAACCACGAAATAAGTGTGTTCGGACCGATGTCTAAAGACACTTATTTCGTGTCTAAGCCCCGATGGGTTTTCAGATTACAGCCATAAGATCACGATTAAAAAGGCGGCTTATAACTATACCGTATAAAAATTTCAAATTGAGGGTATGAAAATATAGCTACCAAAAAAATACAATGAAAATATAAATGAAATTACCGTTGGTTAAATCGACGACAGCAACAGTTTGCCTATCAAGCAGATAAGCGAGATGTTTACGGTCGCGGGGTCGATCCCCACCCTCGTTGATGCGGACGCTCAACACGTGGGGGTTCACGCGTTCGGTGCGGACCTAACGTTGCGTGACGACGATTTAAGGCCTGCTACACAATGATCCAAACTTCGCCCCTATATCTCGAGGAAATAACATAAAATTTCCACGAAAGGAAGGCCTATTTCGCTAATAATTGTGTGACAAACTTCACGATCCATCAATATGTCGTTATGAACATAATGCAAAGAAAAACGATTGAAAATATCGATTCAACTTTAACAAACAAAACTTTATTTTAGATTTATATGAATAGTTGATACGTACATTTAACTCAAAGACATAAGAGTAAACTATAAATATACTACACTAATATAACCATATCTACCATTTTATTTTCTTTCTTCGCAGTCTTGAAGAATGAACCGATTAATATAAAATATTTTTTTGGTATTTTTTTATTTTTTTTATTTGGGAAAGTCATAATATGAGTCATGGTGCTTTCCAACCCAGGAAATTAAATAGTTTTTATGGGATTTGGATCCGAAGCTTACATCAATCATCAAAAGTCTATGGAAAGCCCTATAGCCCTATCTGATTATCCATTATCACCTATTATTCTAGAACTACGAGTAGTTTAAAGTGTTAAAGAGAGGTCAGGAAAAAGCATCTCAAAAAAACGTGCAAGCATGAAGAGGTTAATGAAAGTCGGTGAAGCGAAAACTTGTTTATCAAGATCGTCACAAGTGGAGATCTATAGTTTCTGCCTTCGCCCAGGGGAAACAGGCGTGATATTATTAGTAACTTCGAGAAGGTATATTATATAATTACAAGAACCCAGAAACGCCCAACTGCTGGATCAAGCTTCGCAATTTTACTGTTGGTTATTAGCCCTATTCTCTGATTAATATTTCTTTACGAACTTACAGTATGTAGCACTTTATCCAATCCATATTCCACCACGCTCAATTCACCAGCACGATGAAGCAAACACGCGCCTCCGACTGCGGCGTATATCCTTTCGCCACCACCCACCCACGGTATCTATAATAATTATACAGCAACATAGATAACCCTAGTAAAATATGTACAAACGCGCCCGCAAAAAATTAAAATATTTGATTTTACATAATTTTAGATGACTTACCTCACTAATCAATCCGCGAGCTATGTCACATATTATTAGTGTGATGTTTGTACGACATACCGCGTACCAGTCGTAACCTAAGAATAATAAGACGCTACTATATTAATATAAAAAATTAAGATATTTGAACTAAACAAAAAATAAACTACTATACAAACGCAGTTATGCACATACATCAACTTAAATTAATTAAACCTACCTATAAATCGCACATTGAAAATATCGGGTGCTAATTTAGTAGTGACCGTCAAAGGTGGAGAGTCGTTTGCCAAACGGGTAAGGACCAGCTGCCGAGGACTTACGTGCTGTACTTCCACGGCATCATGCCAAACCCAACGCCTGGAAAATATTTTATACTTTATTTCATTATCCATTAAAATTACAGCTTTAGAAGAGAAACTTTAGTTTAGAAGAGTTCAAGACCGGAGTCCAAAATAATATACACCTATTTTGTTAATGGCCTAATAATTTTTATTCCTTTCTAATTTCAGGAAGGGATAAGTACCTTGTATTTGAGTGGTTTCAACTTCTTTTAATTGAACACCACTTTCCATCAGGAAACCATGTTCATATATGTATTTTACTTTTTAAATTCTGTGTTTACACCGCAAACAGCTTACGATAGATCGGAACAAGATTACAAGAAAGTAGAAAAACAAGTATTACGAGAAGTTTTGTACCTATTTACGTGAAAGTTTTTCAAAATTACAAATGAATTATAATTGCAAACAAACAAAAAATAAATGAATGCGACTCAAACAAACACTTTTTCTTACAACTTTACTTTTTACTAAAATTAAATCTTAATTAGACTGAATTTTTCAAAATCAAAATTATTATATTATACTACTCAGTATAATAAGATTTGGTTCAGTTTTCCAATAGAAATTATAGCAATTTACACTTGAACAACGATAGATCCTATTTCCAGTCCCAAATCAAATTCACCATACGTATACAATAAAGCCGGAAATTCGCAAACAAGAAGTTATTATGTTAATAAAACTTGAAACAAAAGCTTTTACCTCAATACAGCTTCAAGTTGTATGACAGCGCCGGTCTGAGATGCAACCGCAAGTTTAGTGCCGTCCCCACTCCACGCGAGGGCTCTCGTAGCGTACAAGTTAGGAATATTCAAGACAGATAACTCTAACACGCCAGTTTCCTTTATTTCACCTACCAAACATCCGTCGAACACGCCAAACGCCATCGTCTACAAAAGATTAAATAAATATATGAAAATTGTTTCATAGCGAGGATGGCAAGCAGGCAGACGGCTGAGTTAATGGAATTTAGCTAGTAGACCGTGCTGTAAATGTTTGCAATACAAGGGATATATCGACTATTTCATGTCTTCATTCAAGTTGAAAGACAAGAGTGAACCGCTTAATAATAATATAATAATTATTTATTTATTTCAGAAATCGAGTATTTCCATGTTATACAATTTTATATTATACAAGTATATCGATATTATCAAACTTCAAATAATACGACGTACAGACAGTTAATATCAGCATTACACTGAAAAACATTGAAAATCGAATAAAACATGTCACCACGCTTCAGAAGTTACTATTACTAATTTAGACAAAGGGAGTTTGGAGGAGTTGACAAACTAACCTGCCCAGAAGGACTCGGTGCAGCAGCAATGAGATCGCGTCGATCTGGCGGTAGTTGTGGCTCAATGCTGCGCAAAAGTGCGCCACGTTGCGCTTCGTATACCGCCACGCGACCGTCACATGAGCCCACAATTAACTTTAAATAATTAATTTATTATTTCCCTAAAACTTTCTATGCAACTGCACTCAGGTACCTACTACACACTTCAGTTTTTCATTTCTTTTTCTTTATTTTATGAAGTTGGCAAACAGGCAAACGGTCCAGGTATACTGTGGAAAGCATTTACCGTACACCTAAAGACGTTTGCGACACCAGGTGCGTAGCCAACGTATTGCCAGCTTTTAGGAAACGATAGAATGGGATGGTAAATGGAGATAGGATGTGACGGGAGAATAAAACGCAAAGGTGGGGGAAAGGATGGGTGGAATAGGAGGAAGAGGAAGTGGGCCAACGGAACTCTCAGTCATCGCACGAAACACGGTAAGCTGAAGGCTAACCATTTCACGCCGATATTCTGGCGTGGTACCACACCGCTCGAGCTGGCTTTAAGAGCTAAAAGTGTGGTAGTGATGCCAGAATGCCTCTACCACACCAAGATTTCCAAGGTATAAAGAAACCTGTATTAATATTCTGCCCCAAACTTTCCATGTACCAAATTTCGAGAAAACCCATTCTTATCCATGATTATAAAAAAAATGAAAGGATTATATAGAACAGATACACTAGTATGCAAGTACGCATTTAGATGATTACCTTCAGATAATAAAACTTAGATTTTTTTTTAACGCCGAGACAATACAAAAGTCTTCTTTATCTTTCGCTATGTAGATCTTGGAAATCTTCTATTCTCTATAGACTCTATACCATATTTTTAACATTATAAATGCGAAAGTTTGCATGGATGTTTGTTTGCTCAATCACGCCAGAACGGCTGAACGGATTTGGATAAAATTTGGCACAGAGACAAATTATATTATATACTTTAGAATACCTAATAGGCCATTTTTTATCATGGAAAATGTACGGTTCCCGTGACATAGATTTGTTTGTGTTTTCCCACAGAGAGCATGTGGTACTCCCAGCGGCCGCTGCTCCACTCTGTCTATAAA
>CM022540.1:10964514-11054514 GCA_012273795.1 Dendrolimus punctatus | reverse complement strand
CTTAGCGGCTGGCTTTATTCTGATTGTTATACAATATGAACTCATGAAGTAAAAATGCTTAGTCTACACACTACAACCTACTTAAAAGTCGTGGTAACTTATTGATTAATACCACCATCATTTCATTCCGATGATGTCAATACGAATCCTGGTCGGGATCCAATATAGTAATGTAAGTAAAAGGTGTAAAGATACAAAGGTATTAACATAAGGTGACCAACTATTTTTTGTTCAAAAACAGTAGAAAAAATGATAAAAACTTTATTTTCTTTTAAAAACATACTTTTCTTTGGGTGGATTTTTTTTGCTAAATGAGGACGTTTGTCTAATAATGTAGCCACATCTGAACAACTTTCATTTTGCATATTAAACTTGACTGTTAAGACGAGTTCTCATTGCTCCAATAATCATTCCCTAGTGAAAATACCCTTCAACAACAGCATTAGTGCCTGGACAACATAAGGAAATTTCTATTAAAACTTTTAAATTTTCATGTGGGATATGTTCTACTCTAAAATCCCGAAAGATTTCTACCTATCTTTTGTCAAGTTCTGTTTTCTCATCGTTCCTTATGAGTACTTTCAGAGTACAGGATTCGAAAAGAGTACGGTTTACGAAAAAGGAGTACAAAACTCAGTAAATGAGTACAGTTGGTCACCTTAATAAAAAAAACATATAGATTACAATTACCACATGCCGACGATAAAGAAAACATGTACATAAGAGATTACCGAAAAGCACAACCCCAATTGCGGACCATGCGTTCCTGTGAAACAGAACAGTCCGAGCCAAGCAAGTTTATGGACTGGTATATCTATCTAACATATAAAATTCTCGTGTCGCGGTGTTTGTAGTTAAACTCCTCCGAAACGGCTTGACCGATTCTCATGAAATTTTGTATGCATATTGGGTAGGTCTGAGAATGGGACAACATCTATTTTTCATCCCCCTAAATGTTAAGGGTAGTCCACCCCTAAATGTTTTTTTTTTCATTTTTAGATATTTTTTTTATTTTTATATGATACAGCATAAAAAATACATACAACCCTAAATTTTCAACCCTCTACGATCAACCCCTATTTTTTATTTGTTAAATATCGATTGAAGCTTTTCCGGGCAGGACGACGTCTGCCGGGACGCGTATATAGAAAAGCTCATTCAGTATGTCCCCTTCGCCTGAGACAAACTGAAGCAGCATTTCCAAGCTCTTTTAACGAAAAAACACATGTAAATGCTGCTCCAATACGTCCCAGAGGGTGACGTACTGCAGTAGGATTTCTAAGTTTAAACGCAATAAAATGTATTAGAAACCCTCATCCTATTCGTCACCCTCGCGGGACGTATTGGAGTAGGATTTCTAGTGCTAAAATCACAAAGTTGTCTTAGAAAAGCTAATGCGATACGTCTCTGTGTGCAGATGTCTCTATCCTCTGTCCTCCAAAGGTGCAAAGCATTTAATATGTGCGCACTGGCGGAATTTGTACTTAAAACATTCGAAAGGTACCATAAAAAATGTTTGCTACATTTTGCTATGGCAGATCTCGAAAACTGACCCTAGCTTACGAAAAATTATTATTCCAAAGTTGTAAAAATCTTGAAATTAAACAATTTGATGAAAAAACATTCCACTTGCAGAGCGAAAAAACATCACAGCTATAATTGATATAGAAATTGGAGTCTGCACTTGTCCCAGCGGCAGTGGTAGTCGTGTTTTTGCAAACATTTACTGTTGGTAGAAAAACAATACGGGTTTACGTTTAAGCATTCTCTACTTCTGTCAGAACAAGATCGCAAAGAATTGCCTATCTTGCACTGGGGAAAGAAGTGAGACGGTCTTTTTTAAAAAAATATCAATATGGAGGACGAAGAAACAATTGAAAATCAAGTTATGTCGCTTGTTCAACAAGCGATAACACCACCGCTGGCACCAGCACCACAACCTTTTAATATGCCTGTCGATGAGGAACGCGTCGGAAATTATAAAAATGTAGGATTAGGGTTTCTAATATATTTTATTACGTTTAAACTTAGAATCGTACATGTTCTATAGTATAAGCAGATTAAGTAATCCCTAACCTGCTTTTAGTATCAGTTTCCCGTTGACGAATAAAACTAGGATAAACCCTACTTTGAGGCGCGTTATACCACTGGAAACCCTACTGCAGTACGTCACCCTCTGGGACGTATTGGAGCAGCATTTACGCGTCTTTTTCATTTTTAATGAAACAGAGTCTGCACAGAGAGACGTATCACATTAGCGTTTCTAAACAACTTTGTGATTTTAGCACTAGAAATCCTACTCCAATACGTCCCGCGAGAGTGACGAATAGGATGAGGGTTTCTAATATATTTTATTGCGTTTAAACTTAGAAATCCTACTGCAGTACGTCACCCTCTGGGACGTTTTGGAGCAGCATTTTCATGTGTTTTTTTGTTAAAAGAGCTTGGAAATGCTGCTTCAGTTCGTCTCAGGCGGAGGGGACGTACTGAATGAGCATTTCTATATACGCTGCCGAGACAGCTAGTAATATTATAAAAATCTAAATATGCCGTGTCTGTAAATTGAAGCTATAAAAAAATCACTGGAATACACTACATAAACGATGGAGAACACGATGCAATTTTTTGTCTGTTGTTACGTGTTTGGGATTCACGTAAAATCTACTGGGCCGATTTCGATGCGGTTTTCGCTGATCGACAGCAAATTAAAAATCATAGCCTTAAAATCTGTGCTACTTTTTAAAATGTGAATTTCGCGGGAATTTTTCTAGGAATATATGAATATATTATTTTATATTATATATATATATATATATATATATTTTTTTTTTTTTTTTTTTTTTTTTTTTTTTTTTTTTATATATATATATATATATATATATATATATATATATATATAATCAAATAACCAGATTACAATCAAATACTTATTTGGTTTTGATTGATTGATTGACTGACTGATTGATAGCAAAAATATTTTTATCCCGGGAATCTCAATTACATAACGACATTATATTATTAAAAAAACACATCTCACTCGCCTTACATAGGTACCTATAGCATAAAATACCATATAATTTATCTATAAATCTAATATAATGAAAAACCTGTAAAAACACAAAATAAACACACAGAAATCGAAACCAAGTTTCATTAAATAGAGCACCAAAAATTTCCCGGGTGCAGTTTGTAGTTACGTTTGTAGTAATACGGGTACATAAAAATTAGCTTTTCCGACATAGTTTTCACTAAAACGATAGATAGCTTACATTATTTTTAATGTTGCGGTACCTTGTGCCCTGTAAATCTGACGAAGGCGTGGGCATATTCTAGTTTATAATATTATGGACTGGTATAGTCTGTCGTAAATATTCTCTATCCAAGTCTTACGTCAGCACTCAGAAAGTTTAAATGACGATTATATTAAAGGTAATAGGAGTTTGATATTCAGTTTAAAGAAATTCATCAGCAAACAAAAAGCAAGTTGTGCTTGTGTTTTGGCTGATAGACAACCAACTACTTTACAGTAGTTAAGGTTGTAAGTTGTACGTCGGGGATCCCCGACGCCCAAACCGGAGTAATGAAAAAAATTGTTTGCGTTTACTCTGTCTAAAAAACTCGAGATTCCGGAATCCTTAAAACCTAAACTAAAAAAGGTAAAATTATTCCTCTGATAAAACACGCCTTTAGGTTTTGGCTCTCTCACTATTTGTAATAAACTAAAACACTATTATTATTCTTATGCTGCTCTTGTTAAAAATTTTAATATATACACTGTGATCTGGTGGTAATGAATGTAGCAAAATCAAAGTAAGAATAATACTTTTATAATTTGTCAATAGCTCTCTGATTATAATTTATAATGACACTTCACAGAAAATTACCCGGCAGAATGTGATGTTTACTTACTGGTGATGACATAGGATCGTTTTCCTGCAGCCGCATCGGCAGGTTTGGTTGAGAATTTATCTCGACGTGTACCTTCTCTATCAAACAAAAGCACCAAACGGTCACATGTCGCAACAGCTAACTTTACATTATTTGGAGACCAGCAAATATCAGCGACAGGACTTTCCGCATCCTAAAACGTTTATAGTGTAAATTAAATGTTTTTTCCTCAGAGAAAAACTTATAGCCTAGTTGATGATAAATATTTACCTGTGCTTCCAGAAATGTATTTGAATACTTAAAACGCATATTTTATCATTTCTTGCAGTATAATGGATTGATATATGTGTATTTTCATGAAATGTTTTGATTTCGACCGCCATCGTTGCTAGGCAACATTTGAATTTACCGCTCATAAATTAGCTTTTGGTGGATACCTGGTGTACCTTTTGGTGGTTTTACTGATTTGAAAAATGTATAATGGTTAAAAGCCAATAATACCAATGTAGAACATAATTTTTCTGTTCCAAATTCACGCCAAAATCTTAAGAAAACCATTACAAACATTATAATTATTATTTATTTAGATTTATGGCTTGCCAGTTAGGCCTTTAAGCCAGATGTTAGATTACAATATAGTTTATCATAGCTCTATTCTTACTTATAAAAATCTCGTTAAGAAAGGTTTAGCCATCCTTTAAATAAGAGATTCTTAAGCCCCTAATCAATTAATTAAATTGTACTCTGAGCTCTATAGCTGACTTGAATTGTAGGTTATCAGCTGACGCCTTTCAACGGGGTTCTTGTGACAACTCGAAAGGCCATATTTGACTATTCAGTTCACATTTGTCACAAACCACATAAATATAACTCAAAAACTATCAATATTCTACAACTACTGTTTATTTTAGAGTAACTTTACACATTTTTTGAAAATACATCAGCACAGTACAACTTCCTCTTTCAATTCCCGCCAAAAAGTCCATAAACTTTGTAGGACTACTACTACCAGGGCTCCAGATTTAATTTACAAAAATTACCATATCCGAAAAATCTATAAACCGATACTATTTCTGAAACTTTTCCCAAAACATATTTTTGGATAAAAAGTTGGAAAGTGCATGTTGGACCACGCACATTGAAGGATTTGATAGAGGCGACAAACTTAGTTATTTTTACCGGCTTCAAAAAATGTAAATATTTCTTTTATAATTTGTTTAAAAGACCAAAACACACTAAAGTGATTTTATACAGACATGTCTGGATTTAATTTTAATAAGCAATTTCAAATCTAATCTAATGTAATTTATGGCATTTTTTTATAAACCTAGGAGGATAAAAGTATTCCTCGATTCTCCAGTACCGAAATTGTTGTTCCCATAAATACATGTCTCCAAAAATTTACTAACCGCAAAATACAAAAAACCCCAATGTGAAGACCCGACTATAGTCCATTTCATGAAAGAAGTCCCGCGGAAAATGTGGAACTAAATTTGACAGATGGGGAGATCGGCCATGTTGTCGTTTGTCGATGTTATCAAGGTGCGTTTGTTGTGGTAGATATTTTGTGAGTTTATTATTTGATTAGTGCGTTATAAGGTTTATTTACGATGCCAAAAGTTGTAAAAAGTGCAGGTCGAGAAATGATATTAAAGGTGAAGGAGTTCTGTGAAGCGGAACACAAGAATCACGGTGTTCTAATACCAATTAACAATGTTCGTTCGCAAGAGAGTTGCCGCCATGACAGGTAAATTTTGGGGATGCCATATACAGATTTTGTCCCGATTGATTAAGTTTTTTTAATGCATGATTTTTATTAAGGTAAATTTAAAAGAAATTAACACAATACAACAAAAAAATCGTAAAGTTATATTCAACAATAATGTAATTAAATACGAAAACAATCATTCAAACTTGTTCATTTTATTGCAGGTGTATCAGAGAAAACTGTAACGAGAGTTACAAAAGAAGGCGCAACAGCGACGAGTACTTCTAAAGTTATCGTCACCCCAGGGAAGAGTCGCCCGCATGCCAAAAAGTTCGACTTGGATGGGTTTGATTTGTGCGCTATACAACAAAAATTCACAGTTTTTATATTGTGAGGCAGGAATTACCAACATTGGCTAAATTACGTGCAGCCTTAAGAGAAGATATAAATTTTCAAGGAAGCATCACAACATTGCACCGTATATTGCAAAGTATCGGTTTCAAGTATAAGCGATGTCAATCGAAACGTAAATTACTTATGGAACGTTATGATATTACCGCATGGCGTTCGAGATAGTTGGAGAGAATCCGCAGAAATCGCAATGTGGAGAAAAAACCTGTAGTATATTTAGACGAGACCTATATACACAACACTTATCATATCAAAAGTTGCTGGCAAAGTGAGGAAGAGCCGGGGATGTTCGTGTCAGAGCCATCAGGGAGTCGTTGGATAATTGCTCATGTGGGAACTGAAAATGGTTTTGTTAATGGTGCATTGTTAATGTTCAAATCCCAATCCAAATCCTCAGATTACCACGATGACATGAACTCAACTAATTTTTTGAAATGGATGAGTGAAAAAGTCATTCCTAACTACCTGAAAGGTCACTAGTGGTAATGGATAACGCTCCGTATCACTGCACTCAAATAAATAAAGCGCCTACAATGTCAAGTATGAAACGTGACATGCAGGAATGGCTGCGAGACAAGGGAGTATATTTTGAAGATACTTGGACGAAAGCTGTATTATTTGAATTAATTAAACAAAAAAAGGTCCGCCTACATATGCCGTGGATGCATTATTAAAATCTCTTAACCATGAATTGCTAAAATTGCCGCCATACCACTGGGATCTCAATCCGATCGAAAAAATGTGGAGCCTTGTAAAGAGACGGGTAGCGGATAAAAACGTGGGCCAAGATCCAAAAGAAATTGTACGCCTAACAGAAGAGGCTTTTGAGACTGTTACAGCGGAAGATTGGGCAGCTCAATGCAAACATGTACAGCATTTGGAGTAAGAATATTTAAAAAATGGTGGTCTTATAGACGAAGAAATGGATCGATTTATTGTATCCACGGCTAGTGATACTGAAACAGAATCTGATTCTGTTTCTATTCACTCTTCTGACAGTGATCATAGTATGACCGATCATAATTATTCAATAAAACTTAAATGTTATTTCATTTTTCTAATTTAAAGTTGATCGAACATCTTCATTTTATATTTAGAAATTACAGGAAGATTTATTTTTCATTAAACCCATATTAATAATACATTAAATTAAAAACATTTTATTTAACTTAAATATTCGAGTTGTAGTATTAATTAAATGAAAGTAAACGAACGATAAATTATTTCCCCTGATCTACTCGTATTTAACCCTGGTAACATTATGTCGCGCGACTACAGCGCTGCGTCTGCGGGACTTCTTTCGTGAAATGGACTTTATATGAAATTTATTGTCTATGACCCTGACTGCTACTCTAAAAAAAATCTATGGAATCTATAACTTAGCAACTAGGCCTTTTTGAGCTAGTAGTAGAAGCATTAAATTAGTATGCAGGATTTAATTAATATTAGTATTTTAATTTCCACCTTTAATATGAATATAGGTAAACTTCTGTACATTATAGCGGCCCTTGACTATCCTGCATGACATTCTTCAGGGGTTACAGCCTGCAGGATTGAACAGGCATCTTGTTTTATGTTGCCGAACGCAATGCAGACGGACAACAGGCACACTTCATCATTACGCGGCGGACTGCTAGGCGAACTGTAATGAAAGATAGTGAATGGTACTCTTAAGCGGAAATATAACCATAGACACGAAAATTCAATAAATTTTCTACTGGTAACAAATTATCATTAATGTCATTTTGACAAATATAAGCGGAAACTCTTTTTGAGAGTAAATTGTTTGTGTAAAGACGTTGCGAGGTTAGATTATATTTTTATCCATTGAAATCTCTAAATATGTGTCAATTTTGTTAGTTTTCAAAGATAATTATTACTTTAGATACTATGAATATATCGCGTTTGTGTATATTTTCGTTACATATTCAAGAAAAATACTGGTGGATGTTAGCGGCCAACTCTTATATTAATTGCAATTATTGTTTTTGGTGATAACTTATTGAGTTAATATTTATTCCAGGACGTCATGCCTTTCGCGCGTTACGTAGAACCAGGGCGGGTCGCCCTGGTTGCGGATGGACCATTAAAGGGGAAACTAGTGAGCGTGGTAGATGTTATTGATCAAACTCGTGCCCTCGTCGACGGACCCGGTAGCGGTGTCTCGAGACAACAAATCCGCCTTAATCAGCTTCATTTAACGAAATTCCGTCTTAAGTTCCCATTTACTGCTCCAACACGCATCGTAAGGAAAGCATGGACAGACGCTAATTTAAATAAAAAATGGGCTGATAGTCAATGGGCACAGAAACTAGCTAACAAAGAGAAGCGCGCCCAGATGACGGACTACGACAGATTCAAGTTAACGTCAGCGCGTGTGAAGAGAAATCGTGCTAGAACAGCAGTCTTTAAAAGCTTGAAGATGAAAGCCGCGCGTGCTGGCACTCTCGGCAAGAGGAATATTCCCAAAACACCCGCCAAGAAACCACGTGTTAAGAAAGCAGTTAGCAGTAAACCAGCCAAGAAGTAATTCTTTTACCTGAGGTTAATCAGTGATTAAAGGACAAGTCTAAATAAAGAATTACTTTTAAGCTAAAATTAATTGTGTTATTGTTGTGGTCCTTTAAAATCTGACCTCATGTGTATAGGTGAGTTTAGTGAGTGTTGTAGAACATGTGGTGTTTTTTCCTTACTTAATTTCTTTTATGTTTCAGTTGATGCCATGCAGACGATATAGATGAGGTAAGTGTATCTCATCTGATTTTAGAATAACATTTAAAACTACAGTCCAAATTTGACCAATGATTATATCTTAGCTTTGTAAATGATGAAGTTAAATAATGTCTCGTTCGGATGAATTAAGTATGATTTCAAAATTACCACTTTACTGAAGATGTACTACTAATCATTTTTCATTCACTTGTTACTTATAAATAATCCTCTAAAATTAGTTTAACTTCTTTTCAGGATTCCAAAACACACTTCGGTTGATCATGCAAATATCTCAACATTTTGGTAAGTTTATTATTCTAATAATTGAATACATGAGTGGATGAAGGTGATCAGTTACATAATTCCAATTCTGAGTAAATCGAGATAAAAGTTTTATTTGAAACTGAACTGAACTTAACACCTTTTTCAACTTTTTATTTTTTAAATATGCCTTATATCTATGGTCTAAGGTCTGTAGTCATTTGGTATCGACTTATAACATTCATCTACACAAAAAAAGCAAAAAAACCGAATATGCGACATATCACCTTCATCCACTCACGTCTTCAATTGTCAAAAGTTCTTTTAATCATCAATTCGCTTTTTAAGTTACAACTCAGAACATAATTGAAGTTTTAAGTAGAATTTTCCAGATACTCATTTGCTTATATCCTTACATTTTGGTATGAAAATTTTTATTCATGCATTGTCAAAATCAAAGTTTACATTCTAATACTTTCTATGAAGAAATACTAACTGTCTCACAGTCAAGTGTAAATTAGTATGAATTCTCTGATGGCCTCTGGTTGAATGGCCTAAAACTTTGTTGGCCTACTTCACTGTAACATAAGCTCCGGATTCAAATCCTGCCATAGGAAATTTCAGAATGATTTTTTTTTACATACTATGGTCTGGGATTGGCACCAGAGTATCTCATTGTATATTAACCATAATACAAGTTTAACTTGATTTGGCAATATACAATGAGTGTTTATCTGCTGATTATTTATTTTTAATATTTTTTTACTCTTAACTTTATATCCGATATTCTTCATTACTAGATTACTAAAATCCTGACATAAACTTTAAATTGATAATCAACGTTAGAATTGTACTTGAACTTCTTAAATTTTGTAAAATGAGTGATCAATAGTACCAAAGGTACTCCAACAGATGTCCTGAACCTGTTGTATTTTAAAAAATTATAAGCTATTACTCATAGTTACTGTGTTCAAACAAATATATCTTTAAGTATTCTGTTAAGAACAATGCCACTATAAAGTACCAATTGCAAGTATGAAAATATTGTTAAATTCATTTTAAATAACTTGTTTCATGTACTATGATGAATATAAAATGTCTCGTTCGTATGAATAAAGTATGATTTCAAAATTACCAATCTACTGAATACTTTTGTTCTAAAAACAATTTTAAAGTGAAAGTACAAAGTTGTTAAATATTACTTGTTCTTGCAGATCCTCAATAGGGAGTGGCAAGGAACACACTAAGCATGTTTTTAAATGGTAAGTTTTGTTATCTCATGGTTATATAACTATTTAATTGATTGTCATAAATTTTCAGGCCTTAATTGCAGTCTTTAAATATGAGACAAATTTTTAAACATTTAGCATAGAATTGATTACATTGTAGGATGATGTAAATCAACATAATTTTCTAGACTTGTGAAGACCAGGTACCTCATGAAACCTTTAATGATAATACTATTAGACAATTAAAAATTACTATATCTAGATTGGACTACAATCTGTAAAATAAAAAAAATATTTTTCTTATGCCTTATCAAGATTCAAATTCTTTTAGATAAAAATTCCATGTGCTCCAGCACTAGTCTGAACTATCTTAATCCATTTATTGTAGTGTTTTAAAGATAAATTTATACTAACTTGTGTTGGACCAAACATATCAAATGTCTGTTTGTTTGATATTTTATATTCTGATACACAGTACTTATGGCAGTGTTTTTCCTTGTGTAATGAATAGACACCCTACCAAAGCCGATGTGTGCACAGATCTAACTGGCATGCTTGACTCTGGTTAGGAACATTGTCACACTCTGTGTAAGATTTGTGGTTGCCATAGCCACATATCTAAGGGTTGAGTGTAACAAAAATATTGTGTAAAGAACAAGTAAGCAATATTCGGCAATTTTTATTTACAAGTTTATTTTTGGTTACAGAATGAAAACGGAAGTGTTGATTGGAAAACAATTGAAATACATTAATAGGTAACTATAACATTATTTTAGTTGTGTTATTAGGTTATGTGTTAGAATGTTTATTCTTGTAAAGTTAACAATCTGCTATAAATAACCATTGATCATAATTTACACACAGTAGACTGTTTTAAGTTGTCGTAGTGTAATGGCTAGTGCACCCATCCTGGACTCAAAGGGCGCGGGTTCGATCCTGGCCAGAACCCATGCACCATTTAGGCAGTTTTCTAACCTAATGTGCTTATTATTGTTAAAATTACCACATGCTAACAATGGTGAAGGAAAACATCGTGATGCAAACTGCACATAGATATAACCGATGTGTCAAACCTGCCAAGCCGCCCTTGGACGGCTGGTGGGTATAGTGTCGGTTTTCCCTATAATGGCAAGCCCGAGTCCAGCAGTGAGACATATATGGGCTATTATTATTATATTATTTAGACTGTTTGCAGGAACATTTGCAAAAATTGAATTAATTGTCTAAGTAATGTCAAAATAAGTTTATAAATATATTCGTAACTCCAAGATTTTATGTGACGTCCAATTTACTTCTGATGTGGATTTACAACCTTGAAAGCAGCATCACTTTTCATAAAACTATATTTGAATAATTCTAATATTGTTCATTTTTGTTTGCAAATTTATCAACTGAAAGCTATTGACAGACATCATTAATGTAATTTAGTAGACACCTGAGACTTTTAGGAATTCTTTTTTGATAATAAAATTAATAATTGTTCCATATTCTTATATTCTGTGGAATATTGAATTAAGTTGAAATTGATGTGTCTATTAATATTGGAAATATTTTATATGATGACTTATTTGTATCGCCCCTATCTGAAATATTGATGATTGATCAATTCTGATTATTAAACTTATATATACTAATTATGTACATTTGAGTTCAAATAATAGTATACTCTTTTTTTTACAGGTTGTTGTGTAATAAAAAATAAGACACCTTTGAACAGTTTATCGTCAATATTTGATGGACTTAAACCCTGAGTTTGATGATAAACGAAAATCCAAAATGTTTAAGAAGTGATATGAAGACTATTATTGTAAGTTAATTTCTATAAAATATTTTTTGGAATTCTTTAGTCTAATAACAAAAATAGTAACATCCATCACTTCTGTGAAAACTTTAATATATATGGTTACATTTTGTAGTATAATGATGACTTATAGTATCGCCCCTATCTGAAATACTGATGATTGATCAATTCTGAAACTAACTACTCCATCTAATTTTTAATATGAATAATAAGAGTACAAAATTATCATGAGTGATTTTTGTTACAGGTATAAAATCAATATGAATAATCTTCTTTCATTTAGTTCATTCATACATACAGGTAAGCAAACTAACTTGTTGCTATCTATGTGCAAAATGCAATATTTTTATTTTGGTCACTAATTTGAACAAGCCCATGAAGTATACTTTAAATTTAAAATGCTTGGACCTCTCTAATAGTATAGAATTATAAATTATAATATGTTAGTGATGATATTTATATCGCCCCAGTCTGAACAGTTATTGTGTTGATTGATTTTCTGATTATTTAGTATCTCTAAACTCAGCCAGAAAGGTATTTCATTGAAAGAAAATCATAATTGTTTTTTTCTTTCGCTAGTTATGCAGGCGAGCAACTTTGACAGTCTTGCAGTTGAAAAAAGACAGAAATAAGCTAGAGGTAATATTTATATCTATAAAAATTACTCTGATATCATTTTTATATGGACAACTTACAGTAGGAAAAATCATTTTTATTTAATACATATAAAATGAATTAATTTTGAGAATGAGTTTTATTTTGTTTTCTCTGAGGTTATTTTCTAAATATAATATTTTGAACCAGTTTGAGTATTAAAATAGTTGGCCAGGTATACAATTCTTTTATTATAATAATTGGCTAAGTGTATGGAATTCTCAGACTGGATTCCCTAATGACAATGAAAAATTTGGCAGCATCTTTTTAAAACTAATTTGTCATACATAATATTGTTAAAGCGTTTAAGAAAATTGTTACAAAGATTGTGACGAATTGAGTCTTAAATGGTACATTGTTACCTAGTTTAATGCCTGTAATTTTTAATTTGCATGTTATAAAACTACTAAATATCACAAATGATGATTAAACTTAGTTATCCCTGTCTCACAGAACCATGGGGAAAGATATGGTATGGTAATATCTGATAATATTTTCAATGTTTAAACTAAAACAAAAATGCTGATCAAATAATTTATTGAATATAAAATACTTGTTTCAGATATGTAAACTCCACCAATATAAAACCAATAGAAATAGGTAATTATTGATTTGTTATAATATTTTTACTATAAATTATAGTTCATCATCGAAAGACAAGTACATGATTGTCTATGTCCAAACTTCATAGTCTCAACTCGGTTTCCAAGGAGTACAACCTCCTATTATATGAAAGAGTGTTCAATTGCTAGCACCCTTGAAGTTTACCACAGACTATATCGATATAAAACAGTTTAAATATTTGGACATTATATTTATTTACCGTCCAAAGTACACTATAAGTCTGTCCTCTCTTGAATCTTGATATAGCCAAATACCAGTAGATTTTCAACCAACTCTTTTATTATTGAGTGGATGAGTGGCAGTCTTGAGGAGGCCTACGTCCAGCAGCGTACTACGAATGGCTGACAACGAAATCAACTCTTTAAGTCTAGTCTGACTTGTTTATTTTGAAAAAATATTTTTGAATAATATTGATTAAAAGCCTAGTGGAGTTTTCTATGTCAAAACGTAAAACAAAAAGATCTATGACACCCACATATTTACAGGGTTAGTGTTGTTGCAGTCAAGAAAAACCGACACCCTGAAGTTAGTTTTTTCTACAAACTTATAATAAGGCGAAAGATAAAATTTTTGAAAAGATTTTATCTTGTTACGCCAAAGAAGTATAACTTCTAACGCGTGTACATAAGTACACACACACTTTTTATTCCATAATATATACTTATTACAATATTTTATTATTTAAATATAATATGTAGAAATAATTTGGTTCTACTTTCACGAGATTTTACATGAAGGGACTTGCAAGAAATTTAATACATACTTGTACTTTAAGTATCAAAAATAAATGTATGCTATTTTAACCTTGAAACTCACAAATTCCCACTTCAAGAGTACTATTATTAAACAATTGAAGCTGTAGAGAAATGCTAAATTTTTCAAAATGATGAATATCAAGTTATCCCTGGCTCACAAAATCGTGGGGAAAGTATGGTATGGTACAGCTGACAACCTAATTAAGAGAATATAAAATAAGATTTCTTATTCTCACATAATAAGCTAAACATTTTCTTTCAGATTTTTCATGGTCTAAATATCAACAAGTATCACATGTGTAATACTATAAATTAAACACCTGATCAATATACTACAGTAGACCCATATTCTTTTTAAGGTAAAGTTATTATAAAATATATCTTTAATGTAAAAAAAACATTAAATAAATTTTTATTTTAATGTGGCGAGATGTTATTAAAACAGCCATTTTTATTATTTTATTCAATTTCAGTCTAGTAGACTTGCCTTTTTTGTCAAAACCAATATTGACACATTGATAAGTCATGCAAATCAATAAAATTACTTTTAATAGTTTCTTGATATTTGTGAAAGCATCCTGAAGTAGGGCATGCAAGATAGCCGACAGTCAGGACATGAAAGGTCAGGCAAATGTTGATATGATAAGCTGTTTATGAACATTGAGCAGCAATGCAGATCCCAATAACAGTTGGGAATAATAAATTAATAAAATGGACAGAAGGCAAAAAATTGAATACTTTCTATTTACTATGATGAATATTACCTGACAAGCATATATCTAGATATTTTTGAAGACATATTTTACTGATATTATTTTAATGGTTATTCCAAATTTGATCTATATTGTGTTTGATTTTAATACTTTCTATTTTTGGTCAACAGGTATGATGTTTTGACCACAGTTACAAAGCAAAATTTAAAAGAAAGCCATACGAGTGGATTGTGGGTCCGTATGAGAGTGGCATTGACCGATTACCACACATGCGCTGCCTCATTCTAATAACTGCTACACAATTCCATGGATCACATGGTCAGATCGGTATATTTGGTTGTTTCCAACTATTTAAGAGTACTCCAATGTCTTCAATCCATGCAGCGAAGTATATCCTCATGTCTCGTCAGGTGAGTCAATTCCACCTTTGTTCTATAGTGCAATGTGCTTTGAACTACCCTAAAAAACCACAATCAAAATACCAACCCTATATTTTACAGCAGTCTATTGGGCTTACAATACAATAGGGGATGTATACTTCTTTGCACACAGAGTAATCAAAATCCATTTTCTAAAGAAAATCATTGGTTTTTATTATTTGTAAATTAATTAATCATAACAAAATATTAACAATAATATAACATGTGCTGTTATTGAAGGTAAGAGAGGTAACATGTGAAACCCTCTGGCTTGGACAACTGTGGTATACCATCAGTAGAATTTTCTAGGCCGAGTTAATTGAATACACAAACTTTTAGAATGGGCAAGTGAATATATGCTATATTTTGATGTAAATTTAATATAAGTAACCTATCATATTCACAATCTTGATATAATTTCCGGTACGTATCTTGAGAGTACCTGGGCATGCGCACAGTGATATTGGGGTTCTTTTTTGCATTATGATGTTATTATTTATACCTTTCGAGTAAAAAGATAAAAATATAGTATTTTCGATATGTCGATAAGTAGCTTGGATGCAGAAGTCCAGCAGACACACTTTCCATGATCAAATTGATTGTGTACTAGCAGAAGGTGATGTCAGGAGCCTCAAGAACAGACTAGCGTGCATGACAAGAGCTATGAATGTCAAAGAAGCAAGTGAGGTGTGTAAGAATAAGCCTGTATGGCGCTCTGTTATTCGTGCCTACCCCGTAAGGGACCTGGCGTGAAGTTGTATGATAAGTAGCTTCATGCTCAATGCGTTAAGGGATTGTGCTAGGAAGTATATAATCCTTCCAATTAAAGAACTTTCTTAGTCGCATCATAGACTAAAACTTTAATCTATAATAAATGTGGTTAGTTTTGTTGTATTGGACATTTTTTTATTGCTGTGATGAATAATTTTTGATGACAAGCATATATCTAGATCTCTTTGAAGATATCTTTTCCTGACACCTTACATTAATGGATCATATTATATCCCATCTGCTTCATTTAATTATACTTGTACCTTCTTATTCACCAGGTATGCTGTTTCTTCATTGGGGTTCACCTCTACATTAGATATAAAGATGTATTTACAAAATTATTGTATAATTATTCAGTTGGCCTAAATAAAATTATTTGAATTATTCTACTATCATTTATTGCCCACATCCTAAGGAAGTATGATAGGTGTTGATAAAGGCTAGCTTAAACTACTGATTTGCTATTCTGTGAACAGTTCACATATTTAACAGCATGGTGCGCTACATTCTTATTACTGAATTGAAAACTACAAGTTGCACAACGTGCAATCTATTGGTAGGTAACTGTTTTGAAATATTTCAAAATTTTAGGTAATTATATTTTTTAAATGTATAAACTAGAAATTTATAATTTACTTCATGATATGCAACTTTTCAGTATTCACGTATATGAAAGCAATATTATTAAACTATGATAGGGGTATAGCGGGAATCTACTAGATCGGTTAAAAACGAGTCTATGCATAGAAAATGGGACGATTTCCAGTTATTGTACTTAATAGTTACATTTGAGTTTTATTTTTATTTAGTAATATATTGCTCACTTAACATTTTTTAATATGGCTATGCACTATAATGGGTGTTCGAGTTCTAAAATAAACTTGAAACAATTGGACATCGGGTGGAAACTGGTTCTATTTAATAAAAATCTTTGCCAAATCGTAGATCTTAGGCAAAGGCCATGTTATACCTCAATGGCTAAGGCTAAACAAAGAGTTATAAAAAGCTGTTTGAAAGTAAATTTTACTAAACAATTGAGATTTTCAATACAAATGCAATTCTGGATATTTTAAAAATATTGTTCATTATTAGCAAATAATTACTGAACTAAATGCTTGTAAATCGTTAAAATATTAATTCGTCTGCGATTTAGCCGGTGCCTCGGAGGTATCTGGTCGATGCTTGGTAAAAAATAATTTTATTAAATCCCTGTGAACTTTCTATTCAAACGTGCCGATTGGAGTGAACGTAAGATTTATAAGACTGATAAACTACGGACGCGCCAATTAGCAGAGGTTTAATCCAAGGGAAATGAGAGCTGGTGCCGAATTATTTTCCCTAATAAAATTGATAATTAAATGTACATTTACCTATTTTAGGACTTACCTGCATGTGATATGACAAGTTTAGAAACAAAACTTGGTGTCCGTAAAATACCATTCAGTAACCAAGACAGTTTCTTTGAAGTTGACATGGAGGGTATCAAGTTAATAAATTTATTGGCTAGTGATGATTTTAGGTGTGTATAATCTTGGCAAACATAATTCAAATATTTTTTTGTATTTCCATATTAAGAATAACCTTTTTGTATTGCTTCTAGTTATCGAGTTTCTGGTCAATCGATGGTTATAGAAAAATCTAATATAGGTGGCCGAACTACTCTGCTACAGAAAACTGTCTGGACTATGGTTAAAGATTAAAACAGCACTTGTAAGAAATAAAAATGTAATAAATAATATCTAAAATTAACTAATTGCCATTTTCTATCGTTAATTCACTCTGACAATCACTTGGAACACGATCTGTAAAAAGTTCTGGGATCTGAAAATAATTAGGTATTCTAACATATTTGTAATACTTAATAAATTAAAATAGAAAGGAGATAAAATTAGAATCTGAAATAAGTTACCTGGGGTGTAAATGCTTCTACTCTATCTAGTAACGAATCTGAATATCCAGGTGTATAATATCTAGAACGATAAACAATGCATATTTAATTCTAAACATTTGGCATTATACAGTTATAGTTTGAATGTAGGTATCCTGAATGAAATGTGAAGTAGGTACCTTACAATTTCTTCGGGGAAACAGCTATTTATAATATTTATATATTCTTTAAGTGATGTTCCTGGCACTGTGTCTATTTCCTGTACTCTTTTTAAAGCACCAGTTGTAACAAACAATCTTCTTGCACGAGCGTCGTTTGGTAAAATCTGTAAAAATATAAGTGTAAGTAGTAGTGAATAAAATAAATGAGGTTGTTTACCAAAAAAATATATTTCAAGAAGTCCAGATCATAGGGGTTGTAGAAGGGGTAAGTATACCTCGGCGTTTTTTAATTTATGGGTCGCGACCCCCTAGGGCGTCCCCTTTAAGGGGGTCGTGAAGCTTCTATAGTGGAGTTGCAAAAGGTTGGGAAAGCTACTGCAGTAAAATCTGCAATATCCGTAGATTGATCATATTATAAGGACACAAAAGTACTTCTTTTATTTTTCTGACTTATCACGAACATCAGTCGCCATATGCTTCTCCTGCTTTGAATGGTATTGTTAGAGAGAGGTATATTTTGAGTTTTTCGACCTCTTGTTTGCCAAACTCGCCGCTTTATCTAAAGCCGCTCGTAAAATGAAATTTTCGGTAATAGTATGAGATTTTCCTGCTTTTGCCTTACGAAGAACTACTCGATAACTAGCCAGCAACGCTTTCTCATTTACGCGGGGCAGCCGGCATCAGCTGTAGTCGTGCTTGTGCGCGTAAATTGCGTTATCTATTAGCGACGCATTCGATGTAAAAAAAATATTTATAAGAACCCTAATTATGAAAATGAATAAATACGTTGGATTGAATATTTGTCTCAAAATGAAATACATGAAAAAAGCAACAGAAAGGGGGGGTCACCAGATATTTCTTCAATCTAAAGGGGCCGTGTCATGAATAAGCTTGAAAAACACTGGTATACCTCAACTACTTAAGATTCATGATCGGATATATAGGCAGCACTATCCAGCAGCCTTTTTTGGTAATTCCAAAACCTAATTAAATTATATTTCAAGATTTGATTTGTTTATTAATTATTTATTAATATTTGTTCTTTTGCCTGTCATTGTGAAGAAGAGAATGGTGTATGTATTATCTATGTTGAAACTGACAGTAACATCTGTAATGTAAAATAAAAACATAACCTCAACCCTTGTATATTTATAAACTAAAATGTATTATTTTTATTAATAATATTTGAGAGTTTACAATGAGTGGGAGAGGCAGGGGTCGAGGTGCAAGCGGATTGTCCTTGACTCATGAACAAATTCAAGCTCTTGGTATAGCTCGAGGAGATAACAACCCTCAAGCACTTGCGCCACCGCCGTTGTTTCCTAAACTAGATGCAAAGCCTCTGCCATTGGCCTCTGATGCCGCAACTGACTACATGCTCATAGTAAAAGACCAATTTATTGAATACCTGCATGAATCGCCAGCATATGTGAAGGCGAAAGCACAGACGGATGGAGTGGAACGGTATTCCGATAAGTATAAACTTTTAGCCTTAAATGCAAAACAGGGGAAAATTTTGGACTGCGTGTGGGCTAATATGCCGGCAGAGTTAAGGCCTCAAGCAAAAAGGGTGCGTGTGACATCACGAAAGAGGAAAAATGAAGATCCCATAGAGATTGCTAAGAGATTACAAACTCTAGAGAAAAAAGAGTCTCAAGAAACCTCTGAAAATATGGAAACAAATGATGCAGAGGGCGTGAAAAAAGAGGAAGATAATGATGATGAAGAATTAGAGGAAGAGCAAGAACAGGAAGACGAGATCGATGATGGCACAGATTATGCAAACAACTACTTTGATAATGGAGAGGAATATGATGATGAAGACGATAACCTAGATGATGGACCAGTATATTAATTATTACTTTAAAAAGTACATAGGTATATTACAATAATAAATAATGTTTTTATTAGTTTTCATAATTATATTAATACTAGAATTTTCTCTAAAAAAACCCTAGTGTGTGAGTGTGTGCCTCTTGTTTAAAGAGAAACCATTAATATAGGTTACAATGAATCAAATGTTTGTCTTCATGCTATTTGGCCCATAAGATTCACTTTATATCCCATCTCCCAGGATGAAAGGTATCTATGCCCAATTCCATTATTAAAACTACATATATACAAAATTACAGCAAAACCAATACAGTACTCCAGTAGTTTTTTCTGTGAAAACTTAAGTTTGATGGCTGGAGTTACTATTGCATTTTCTATAGATGATGAATATCTATAACTTTGACAATTAATTGGTCTCTCATACAAACTTTCATCCCCTATTTTAACCCATACCAAAATAACTTATCATACTTTCTGGTATAACCTTTACATAAATCTATTCTATTATCCGGCATGAAAAGTATCCCTTGTTCACCCTTGGTATTAAATTAAATATATTTTTAACTTCAGCCAAATCGGTCTGATAGTTTATCTGTAAAATCATAATAGAGACACAAATATATTTTTATCCTGGAAAGTATCCCATTTTTCGGGATAAAAAGTAAATGTCTATAGTGAGTTTCAGCCAAATTGGTCCCATAGTTTTTGTGTGACAACAGAACAGACAGAGTTACTTTAGCATTTATAATATTATTAGGGATAAAAAATGTGGTGGTCTCTGAAATATGTACATAAGTTATGAATATTACCTTTGCATATTGAGCTAGCACATATTTGAGTATACAAGCTGGGGCTGCGTGCAGTAAAGGCTCCAAAGCAGGTCTGTGGAGGCAACACTGTAAAGCCTGTTTGAGTGCACAAGATGTTCTAGCTCGTACTTCGCCCGACGACTTTGGATCTGTGTATAGCTTAAAAACACAAATATAACTTATTCCTAAAAACGTGAATTTAAAGCTTTCACAATAGTCGCATGGGAGTATTCTGAGAATAATTTTACTTTTTATATAACTAGATGGCACCATAAGTTTACACCAACTTTTTGGCTTTTCATATAGCTTCAACATTTTTACCTTAAAATTACTGTTTTCCAAAGTACATATCAAACTTTCAATTTTCATTGATTTGGTCTAAAATATATTTTTGAACTTATAATCATTAAATAGCAAATGTGACATGTGTCATCTAGTTATTTAATATAGATTTCAGGTTATTTTCAGAGTTACATTTTGTATTGGTAATTATCTTCCCAGTGCCACTTGCGTGAACTTTGAATCTGTATCCATCCGAATGTATATATAAGCCATTTAAAATTCCGGGATAAAAAGTATTTTATCTATGTTCTTACCAATTTTATCGAACGTATAAATCATTTTTTTTTCCCAAAAACGCCAAGAAAGAACAAAACAAACAAGCATCTCCACGAAATCACTATTGTGTTAAGATTATATTCAAAACATTTATCAAATCGCATCTCTCATGTTTTGTCTGAATAGGTATTGTGTAGGAGCATGCTGCACCTTCGACCCCAGCATCGTCTGACATTAGGCGTGGAATGGTCAAACTCAAGTTGGGGCTTATACATAATACAAAGCTTGTGATTTTCTACCAATAACTATTACTAAGTATACTATTGAAACCTGCAATAATCGCGGTAGTGCGTTGGCAACAGCTATGGCCAAACTATGTTGTGGCGAATGTTTCGCAATGTGGCCGATGGTCCACGCGGCTGCACACAATTCTGCATCGTCACAATCATGTTCTGCAGAATGTCCACCAATGGCGGAATGGCCTAAAAGACGTTATTAATTTATTATCAGAATTCTGGAATAAATAGAGGCCTCTACACCAAAACCACTCGAGCTTTGGAAACGAAATCTAAACTACCACCGCTTAGGTCGCGTTTCAAAAAAAACTGGTTCGAATCCTAGCCTGAAAGCTTATGCTTATATTATTTAAAATTATGATTTGTGTGCGACTTCGTCCGCGTTGGACAAGTAACAAAAATTATAATTATTTTGCGAATATTTGAAATCGAAGGGCTTTTTCAGCCGAGCAATGGATTTTTAGTATGAAAATACGTGAGTACCGCAAAAACCCGTAATAAGTAATAAAGGCATACATAAATAAAACTGTTATATTAAGTAACTCCTAAAATCACGTGGTTTCGAAGTTAAGAAATCCTGGGAAATATAAAAAGTCCCGGATTAGTCAGATATGCAAATTGTTATGTAATATCATTAGCGCCAAGCTAAACCGTACCCAATCAGAAAAACACGGTCAATTTTCATGCTATTTTTAACTGTTTGATCGATTTTCAGAAAATAAAAACTAAGAATTTGCTATCGATCAGCGAAAACCACATCGAAATCGGTCCAGTCGTTTTTACGTGAATCTCTGACAGAGCAGACAATATAAAAAATGCATCGTGTTCTTCATCATTCATATTATAGTCTCGCCCAGTTGTTTTTTTAAATAGCTTCAATGTAAAGACACGGCATATTTATTATTTTAAACATTATAGGCATTGTAGAAAACCATAATACGCTGTGATTTCAATAAGCACACACAGGTGATTTTTATTCAAAGAAAGAATTTGATTCAAAGAAAATAAAGTATTTAATTTAGAACTACATATAATACAAGAATACTTAAAACAATAAAAAAAAACCGTGTAGATATCGTTCTAAATTGGCTCTACCTCAGCAAATTGCTGGTTGTTAACCAGCGCTGATCTTCCGCTATATAAAGCCAAAGAAATTGACTCAAATTTAAACTAGAAATGACACTTAAGACTTATTATTATAATATCAGCCCATAAATGGCCCACTGGTCGGGCTCGGGCCTCCCATTAGAGGGGGAATGGACAGTAGGCCGCCACGCTTGTCCAAGGCGGCTTGGCAGGTATGATATGTGTAGTATGTAAGCATTTGTATTGTTTATTTTGTGAGGGGGGCCAGCGCACAATAATTAAGTATTTGCACACGTAGCAATAATGTAGTATATAAGGCTTTCATTTTGTATCAGAATAAACAGAATACATCATACACATCGGGACAATGTAGTTTTACTACTGTAACCACGTCAGTACGGCCGGAGCCACCGCTCCATACCACATATGACACATGGATTATCTCGATGTGTAGGTTGCATCACGATGTTTTCCTTCACCGTGGTAGTTGTAACAGTAATTTACATGTTATATTACATGTAAACTCAACTTATTACTAATAATTCAATATTTGTTACACACTTTTTTATGACTATACTGTAACTGCAATTTTCGGAAGTGACGTTGGTACCTGCTGTAGGTGTAGTTTCAACTATCGCGGGTGCACAACAGCCCTAGTTATTTTTTTTATTTTGGGTTGTGGGTTTATTTTTCACCTTTAACTATTGTAATATTGACTAAAAATATATAAACCTTAGATTCTATAACAGCCATGGCTAGCTGGTCCGACTGGCCAGCGATAAAGCCAAGCGCCATACAAGCCGGCACACGCGAACCGCCCGACGATTCCGCTAAGAGCTCCACCAAAGGTCCGCATCCGCCGGTATTCACGACAAGCTGCGCTAACTGACAGTGCACAATGGTACATAAATAACAAGGTAAACTACAATATCTCAGTCGATTTATCGCCTTCTTGAAATTATTGTTAATTGGTTATTGTCTCGGACATTGACACTGGCTTTTAATCGACAAGGCCGTCCATTGTGCTTTGTTTCTTATTATTTTGGTTCCAGGTATGTGCCACAGTGTGCAATAAAGAGTAATCCATTTTAAATTGCAGAACTCACAGTCACAGCAACCCATACGAATAAATGCGAGAGCAACTGTTATCTGTTACGCTTTCACTGAACAAACTATTGTACTTACTGTTTTCACTGAAATTTGTTATATCTGTAGTCTCAATACCGAGAATGGATGTAGGATTGTTCTTATGAAGTGTGGATCTTCTGATGCAAGTAAAATTTGCTCAAAGGAAGATCCTAACAACAGACTACAAACTATAAGACATTCTTACAATAAAATATTGTCTGTTTCATTTTATACGGATCGGAATTTTCCCAGGGCGAATAGCGTCACCTAAATAAAAATCTCATGCAATGTAACTAGTGTAAGTGCGTGCTATTCATTTTTATTTTAAATTTATTATGCAATATGCTTACATTCATATACATTAGAAATCACATTTGAACTGTGCCACAGAAACCTCATTGGTTTATTTGTGTCGCAGGGAGTCGTGTACCTACACAATATTGTTATCATCATTCTAGTGTTTAGTTCTGATTTTATAATAATAACGGGGTATCATCATTGTAGTATATGATTCTCATTTTAGTTCCAGGTCTGCACATGTGAGCATGATGGGTCCTCTTTGGGCATCAATGTAGAATCTTTTTAGATTATACTTGATTAATTTGTGGTTACATTTGTACTTGGATTGCAGGTCCTCTGGGAGATCATTTATAGTAAATCCATACTACGAAATCCATTTGATCCGGAAAATGGGGTAACTTATACGGGTTAGAACTTTCCACGGGCGAAGCTGGAGAGAAATCCCTAATGTTTATGGATAATCTCACATCTACAGAGTGCTTAACGATGTCTCGGAGTAAACAGGCCGCTGCTCTTCTGACAGGAGCAGCGTCGTGCCCTGCGTGCAGAAGTGCCGGGGGCAGTGCTCCACCTGCTACTACTGCTTCAGCTAGCTCGGATCTCGCGCCCGCTACTGCGCCCAAAGCGCACAACGTACTTCGCTGCAACATAAGAGGTAAGTTGAAAACATTCTTATATACCTAGTATTATTATTATTTTCTATTCCCTTTTCTCATTAACGATCGGTTCATCTGCGACTTAACTACTTAATTTTATACCGGAAATAGAATTTTTAATTAGGACTAAGACTATACAAGCCCATCACAGCTAAATACGAGCACCCTTCCCTGTGGTTAAGTTTACTGAAAAAGAATTCAGCTCAAGTCAGTCAAGCCCAATCGGTGGATTGGGTAGCTGACTTTTATATGTATACAAAAAAAAATGTATTAAAAATGCAACGTAATGTAGAAATTTTGTCAATTTGCCGACAGACCCACCCAGGACAGATTTGGAGCCTTCGAAGGTTTAATGTAGAAACTTTTTAATCCTGATTATTTCGAGAACCTATTATAAGTCATAAACAGGAAACGCATAAACCAAAACTAAAATAACCTTGAGTTTAGGATCCTGGTTGTCAAGACCATGCACCAAGTGACTAATTGCCCCAGCATCGACCACAGCTTCAGGTTTATGTTGGGCTAAATCAACCAACGCGCCGGCTGAAATCTACAAGAATTCTAAATTAGAAATTAATGGGAAACCTCACTATTATAAAATGGGGCCAGTTTACCTGTTTCAAGCTTATTTCAGGCTCTTGAAAAGCGAGGACCAGCAATGGTAACGTCCCGGCATCTACTACCAGACCAGCCAAATGTTCACTATGTTTCCCGATGTAGCCTAATGCCCAGGCAGCGTTTTCCTTTACCTAAACAGACAAATAAAACTGTACCTCATAAAAGCTCCAAATACATGTTTTTATTAATATTTTAGTCCATATTTATCAAACAAAAATCGAAAAGAAAATTAAATAAAAATACTTTTTGAGTTTATTTACAAAACACAACCGTTTGGACACATTTTTGCGTTTTTATTAATGCTGGGTACTTATTTGCGACTGATGTGAGAATTTGTAGCACTGGGGTCTACCCACCGTGGGGTAAATAGATAGAGGTGTCTGGGATTTGCCGTGTTCGGGTAATAATAGCACCTCCGATGGAATGGCATGCACCTCCGAGCGGGGATACCCAATAAAACGCTACGATGTTATGTCCTTTGCCATACCTTACCAGGATTACGGGAAAGCGTATGATGACCAATTCGGCTAGACATGGCATGGAGCGGTCCCGAGGGTCACATCCACTGCCTAGGGGTACCAACCACCCAGCGTCATCACTCATGTGCGTGGTGCGTACAAGATCACCCAACGAAAGGTGAGATGAACGTGTTAGATAATGGATTGGGTAGTATAGATAGTTATTATACATACATATTTAATGTTTAATACATATATCGACAAAGCATTTTATGCACTTCACAACATTGAAATATATTTCACTTTATGTTATATATATATATATATATATATATATATATATATATATGTGTGTGTGTGTGTGTGTGTGTGTGTGTGTGTGTGTGTGTGTTGTGTGTGTGTGTGTTGTGTGTGTGTGTGTGTGTGTTGTGTGTGTGTGTGTGTGTGTGTGTTAAAAGCCAGTTAAACCAAGGTCGTAGCTGGTAGAAAATGAACGGCGGAAAAAACGCTAGCAACACGCCTAAGCTAGTCTTGTGTGAATCGTATTAGGCGATTCGATTTCGCCTCCTTTTATATTGTCGAACTAACAACACCGCGTTCACATTTCAACTATATTATAATCTAAAACTCATTTCAATGGTTATCAAAAATCCTAAAAGATTTATCAAATACCTAACAATGTAAATCTTACCATATAAATATAACCTACTTTTTATTAAACTAAAAAAAAACTACTTACTAAATAAATCAAGTGCAGGTAGGTAAGTACCTTCAATTCAAAGTCAGTGTGTCCTTACCACGGTAAATACATTACGTATAAAGAGCGCGAGGAACACCGGCGCGCCTTCATCTTCGACAAGACTAATGGTGGGTGGAAACCTTTCCACGAAGCACGTAGTAGCTAATGCAACTGGTTTGTTCCGGTTTTAGTCACTGTCACTACCATAAACTCAGCAAGCATTTTAGTACGTTTTTCATGTTCTGGACCTAAACCTAACCTTTTGTCGTTTTTAAGATAATTGCTATAATTACTCGACTTAATTACCTGTGTATCAAAGTCTTCAAGGCATGACACGATATGTTCTAGTGCACCGAGACGGACCACAGCTGCTGCTAACTCTTCATTGTGTCTAATGGAAGTACGCATCATGTTAAACTCTATCAAAGTACCTAATGATTTTGCTACTGCTTCATATCTGAATCCAGTCTGCATGCACTTTTGTCACATGTTATGCAGAGTTCACATCTGAACTAAGAAGCTACTTTCGACAAATAATTTGCTTGATTATTTATTATTTGATTTAAATATCGATGTATGATCGTGGTCAGTCCCTTAGCCAGTCTAATTATTATTATATTGTATTATAAGCCACGCGCAGGTTTGTCGATGACTATTTACTATATATGCTTCTGTAAAGTGTGTACAATAATAAATTTATTGCAACCACTATTTATGTAATATTCTTATCAACTCTCCTGACCATCAACACGCGACGTCATGAGAATATCGGCAAACCTTCTGCGCACGGGTAATACATATAGTAATAGTTAAAATTCGTCATTTAATTCTTGGCAATAATAATACGTACTAGGATATGTCCGCGACTTCGTCCACGCTTGAATTGAAATTCCCGCGGGATTTCAGGGACGCAAAACGTCTCAGTTTTTGAAAAAGAATGTAAGCTATCGTTTTAGTGAAAACTGTGTCAGAATAAACTAATTTTTACGCACCCGAGCACAACAAACGGCTTCCGGGAAAACTTCTAAAAATATCACATATTTTACTATAAGAAATTTTCTATCCTTCAGTGAAAAAATCACATTGGAATTCGCTTTTTTTAATCTGGCAATTTTAAATCATTCCCAGAAAAATTCCCGCGGGATTCCCAGAATAAAAGGTAGCGAAGATTATAACTCGAAGAATTTGCTGTCGATCAACGAAAACCGCATCAAAATCTCTATTTTCATTTCTATCCGTGACGTTAGGTAAAAATGTTAACAGTGGTGCCCAAAAATTGCATAGCTGACAATATAGCTGGAAGTTTTACTAACTTAGCCACCGCTCGCATTAAGTACAGGGCCGATCGTTTGTAGTAGACCTGTTGAATTATTTAAGAGTATTAGTTACGTAATATTTTAGAAATAGTAAACTGGAGCATGTGAATAAAGTATTCCACTAACATTGTATTTGTTAAGGTTGTCAAGTGTAATTGTAACCATGCCCCCGTTAAGTAGTTGCCTTGCCACACCTTCGTCGTGTTCGGCAAGTCTTGCAACGGCCACCACGGCGCACTGTCTCACTGTACTGCATGCATCCGAAAGAAGGGGTCGTAGAAGATCTGCAATTTAATGTTTACGTGCTATTTTTTTTTATTTGGCTAAAAAGAATTCATTGTATCAGAATTTTATCCTTCATAGTTCAAAGAGGAAGGGAGACACAAGACTTTGCAAGTTAATAATTAATATATTTCCACTCATAATCATTAAGGAATATATCTTTAATTCAGACTAAAAATTCCTCACACGCCTAATATATCCGTGCAGGAACGGAGAAAGAATACAATTTCCTGCGGCCCGGCGGCCTGTCGTAAGAGGCGACAAAACAACCCACAGCCAGGTGGTAGGGCCGACTTTGCCGATTGCCCGACTGGATGGCTACCACCCCTGGTCTAGAGTATGTCGCCATAACAACCTTGTGTTGTGTTCCGGCATTAGTGACAGGTTCCAGGCTCCCTAAAGAGAGCAGCAGCGCATTCGTAGCACCTTTGGTGTTGCAAATGTCCATAGGCGATGGTAACCGCTGTCCATCAAGTGGGCCGTCTGCCTGTCTGCTGATCTCCTGCAATAAAAAAAAAATATATATATTAAAAAAAATACATTAAAAAAAATTCCTTGTTAAGTTTGTTGATGTATACGCGTTACTCATTTTTACCTTTTTTTCACTACATTCTTCTTCGTTTTTTTCTTTCTATTACTATTTATACAATACTCTCTAAAAATATGACTGTAAAATACAAAGACTGGCGGACATACAAATGCCATTTTGGCAAAAATTTAACCCTTATACCAATGATGTAGCAATAAAATTATACTGACAAGTGAAGCTTTAACAATCTTAATTATTGTTACCCAGTACTCCAGCACTTTCTAGACATTTAACATTCGTTGACCTAGTTGCTAGTTCTGCCATTGTTTGTACAAACACAAGCCTTGCCTTCTGGTAGGTTTCAAAAACTGAAATATAACGAAATATTGATTTCGTGATAAGATAAACAAAATATGTACTTATCTACCTATCTTTCGCTTGAAAGTTTCTTCGAATCCGAAAGCATTTTACTAAAACTATCTTCTCAGGATAGCACAGTTTCCACAGCAATAAGGGCAATAATAAGCAATAGGGCTACCAATTAGAAACGAATCGGGGTTTAGTTACAAGACTAGTAAGTACATTTACTAATTCAAGAGTATATTATGTACGACATATTGTATTATAATTCTCATACCTAATTGTATATTTCTGGGACTGCTCATAGAATGACTCATTATTTTTAAATAAAATTAAACAAAATCTTCACAAGTCTACGAAGAAAACTTAGTTTTATTTGGATTTATAGCATTTGGTTATAAGCTGACGTTCGTGTTGGAAAATTGACTTATAAATGCCTAAGCAACCACCATCAAGAAAATCTAACCTATATGTCAAATGTAGATACAACCTCCTCAATAAAAAGCCGCCAATTATATCACGATTGGAGTGGAGGACAAATTAGTTGAAATTAGTTATTCAATATAAGACTGCGATGCTGACTCAGCTCGAATTATTTAAATAATATATACCAATAATAATATAATGTATAATAATCCCGCAGGGGGGCTTTGTGGTCCCGCAGGGGGGCTTTGTGGCGAAGCCTTAGGTGAGTGGCCACACCTCGTACCTGACTCCGGGGGCCGCCTCCGTGCTTGCCTTAGCCAGCCGGCACGGAGTGGAGATCGCTAGACCTAAGACTCAAGCTCCAGGGGTGGAAGTGATAAATGGCCTAACGTCGGAAGTAGCTTCGGTGAACCTGCAGCCCACCTCTCTACACCCCTTAGCCACTCACACCCATGTTGCCCTTGCCTTTTATGGCATTTTTAGGGGCTCATGCAGGGAGTGGCGAGTCACCGTCTGCCCATTTTTCCATGTTCCCTGAACATTACGACGGGCAGACGCCATAGTCACCATATTCCCAGACCGCTAGTACCACTAACAGTTCACCCCAATAGCCCGATACTTATTGTCCTCATTTCCCACAATAGTCCTACACTGGCCGGGGCTTGTCCTTGGGTGCATTATTATATGGTGTAGGCAGGGATAATCGCCGGTCAGTGTCACGCCACATATTTACATTAAATTTTTCAAGGGGCCTCTACGTGTTGGCCTCCCCATGGCCCTACGCAAGCCCTCCAAAAGTCCGGGCCATTTTTATGGTCCGTGGTCTTGAAAGACATAGATGAATAATAATATATTACCAGAGGTCCCGGCAGACGTTGTCCTGTCGTGGAAAAGTAAAAATCTAGGATCCAATCCCAGCACCACCTACCGGTTCCAATTGTGAATCTAAATTATCCGCAGAACCACTCAAATACAAAAAAAATCATAATCGGTAGTCGTTCTCCATATTTTCAATATACTCTTTGGTAGTCGTTCTCAAGTTATGCGCGTAGGTACACTAGACACTGCGCTTCACACGCTGTTCGAATTCGCTGCATGGCAACCTCAGGCGTTCGTAGGGCGGATCGATACGCTAGGGAGCCTGGTCGAAGCCATGCTCCACAGCGACGATCATTGGAATGCTGTTTCATCCTTTAATAATATAACGTCTTGCAAGGAGGCCGTCGAGAGAGAAAGGGAAAGAGCTGCCATGCGATTTCATTATGCGCAAAATTTCCTCCCATGATTCCATCGCAGGGGTCCCTGCAGCTTGGGGATACGGCGGGTCTAACCTCTATTGGTGAAGTTGGTTACTTTGCATCCCGGGTTGACCAAAGCTTGATGCACGGATGGACATGAGAATAACTATGTTCTTGACCTCATTGCCTTCCAACACAAGCGCAGGTATGGGACGTAGGCTTAGGTTTAGAGAGGTACTGTTGAGAACGCCTTTACCAGAGACCTTGCAAACGCTGCGTGGCGCTTCTCGAAAGAAAAGATAGTGCGAATGCGAAAAGAGAATGAAGAAGCAAAATGTGTATGACAGACGCGTAAGAAGTCGATAGTCGTAGTCTCTGTCTGCCCCTGAGAAATGAGCGTAATAATATCCTTTACTTTATTTTCCATCCCATGATATTCCTCATTATAATCTGCATGCATAATTTGTAAGAACAAACTTATAAATACAGCCCGTATTAGACTTATGTATTATAAGTACAATTATCAAGCAATAACTATTCGTTCTGAATGGACATAATAATTATGTGGGATTGTAGGCGTCCGGTCGCCGCGCCGGCCGGCCCGGCCAGTCGCTGCGCTGCGCGCACGCAGATCAAGCAGCCGTGAAGGACATGTGATGATCGACGTCACGTCTCAACAACTACACGAACATTGTATCCCATTCTTGTATACATTCACCTACACACGCGCGTCATTGTGAAACACTACACGTATGCAGGTTCTGCTTACCTGGCAGAGTTCACTCACACAGTTGAGTGGTTAACCTGTCGCGTCGACCTGCGACGTGCGCTCGCGGCCCGCGTGCTCGAAACCAACCTAAGTTCCACTTCATTACTTACCAGCAAACTGAGATAGTCGGCACACGGCTGTAATAAAATGTACACCAACATTTGTCGGTGATTATTTTTTTCAATTATTAGTAAATTCGTGATCCGTGTAAATATAAACAAAATGCCCTACGTAATGGTAATGGGCAGTCTCAGTGCACAGCATCTGTCTAAAGATGAAGGAGCCACTGTTTACGGACTGAAGAGTGATGAACGTGCAGTGTTAGTGAGGGTAATAAAATAATAATAATAATTAATCCATTTATTATCCATTCTGTCAAAAAAGTATTTATCTGCTAACATTTTCTATATTAATAAATTTATGAAGATTTTTATCTTCCAATAATTTCAATGTATGTAGTAAGGTAATGTAGCTAAATACTTATAGATTTTTTTACAAATTATACTCGTGTTTACTAGCCTACTGGTAATAATATCTGTATTTAAACTTGCGACAACATTAACATGGGGTGTTATAGCTCATAAAACAATTATGAATCATCTGTTTTCTTCTAATTATTAATTAATTTGACGGCATAATAAAATGTATACGGTCATGACTACCGAGTGCAATAACCGCAATGATCAATCGGTAATATTTTTTGTTTTAAACATGATACCTCCAAAAAACAAATTGATGTAACATCCTACTACTATGTATTTTTGTGTATATATCTTTATATATTGCTTTAACTGAAGTCAAAGTATCATACCGTAATCAAACTCGACAAGAAAATGTGTTCTGGATAAATAGTGTTTTATTACATTAGCAGTTTTACTTAATATGAATCACTAAAACAATCACCAGAAAAATTAATGCTGTTTATATAAATTTATAACTATTTCAAAAAAATGAAGACACCGTTCCACCAGCAGCCCAAACATTAAGCCTACTTTTTAACCGACTTTATAAAAAGGAGGAGGTTATAATATATATATATATATATATATATATATATATATATATATATATGTGTGTGTTTGTTGTATATATATATATGTATATATATATAATTATTATTTTATGTTCAACCGTAAGTAACTTTTGTTGTTTCTGAACCGATTTCGGTTCTTTCTGGTTGTCTTGGATTCAATACAGCTTTAAGATAGTTTTGTATAAATTTAATAGTTATTGAATACCGTATACATGACTTAAAAGGGAAAACAAGCTTTGTAGCAAAAAAAGAGCAACTAAAAAGCATATAATAAATATTTTTTACAACATCTCATTATCGATAATATCAGCCAAGTGCTTGTCAGGCAATGCAATATGACCGGTTTCCCGCAGACGAGACGAATGTCCGATATTTTTGTCAATTGGCTACAAAATCTATACATAGGTACCTAAGCTCTAAAATTAAATAAATGCAATTAAATTAAAAAGTCATCAAGGAACATAGTTTTGCTTTTATTCGTTATAATCTTTCAGAAATTAAGTAAACGATACCATGTACACTCAAAAATGTTTGTATGTCCGTCTGTTTTTATTCATTTTCCATGGTAGTCACAGTAATTCTCAAAAATAATTCGACCTTTTGATGGGTGTGAATGGGTGGCGTGGAACATGTATTCTAAGCCATCGTCAGACAATAGTGGAGTTTTAAAATTGCGACAAATAATATAATAATTAAACGTGAACCTCAATGCCTCTACGTTCTTTCTGCTTCCTCTTTCTTCTTTGTGTGTGTAACCACACGCAATTGTAAATCGCTAAAATAACTTCTTATAATTAATGCAACTTGTTTCAGGAACTGAACTCATCGTTTGGAATGTCAATTGCAACATCATCGGACGCAGAACGTACGGTTCGAGTCACGCAGAAAGGCCTTACTTTGGTTGTTGTAAACCGCTTGCACGCGCTGCTGGGCTACGATGTCGTTTCACACGCAATGGCGATGACCAACGCTAACAGGGAATTGGTATCGTTCACGTTGTACAAAAAGACCGGCACGAGCAGTCACGGCCACAGCCACGGGCACACGCATAGCAGCTCGCACAAGAGCCATTCGCATAGCAACGTCGTCACTTTGTAAGCGAAAGTGAAACAACTATCGGAATCTAAACCGTCCAATTTAAATAAACTATACATTTTCATATGTAATTACTGATCATCAGGCCTTTTTTTGTCACTTCTATTTTGGGGGCACGCTAATTCTCGAAATTTTTTTTTTGTAACTCCACTCCAAACAAATAATCCCAAAGCCTTTTCATAGTACCAGGATAATTTTGACCTCTTAAAAAATCCTTTTTTTTGTAAAGGCTACCAAAATTGTGTTTTTTCAAATTCTTTCATTTTCTTAGTTTTTTTGTCAATTTTTCGATATTTTCGAAACTTCCTTTAAGGGCACTGCGTGCCCCCAGAAAAAAGCCCTATCTATCTAGCTAATCATTCCTATAGCCATGTGGCAGACTTAGAAATTATAAAAATCATAGGTTTTAAAGTGGTCATTTTGCATTTTTATATGGCTCAAGTGGATACAGCAAATAGGCAATTTGACAAACCTAACCGGATAACAAACCACCTGACGCAGTGCTTACCGTAATCGCTTATAAGCATTTTACCACCAATATTGTTACTACTTCAACGTGCCGGCCTAAAAGAAATTCACACCTTTTTAAAACATTTGATATTGTAGAGCTGTAGGGAAACCACACTCACTTTAAATTAAAGTGCGCCCTTTGCTTAAACGTAGGACATGCCTAATAAAACGCCGGTTTATCTGGGTAGAAAAAGAAAGTTTAAGGGTCGCCACTTCTGCTTCTTAAGTCAAATTAAAAATACTTAATGTACACTGCAACTGTCTAACAACAAGGATTGAGGTCGTTGGAGACTTGCGTCAACGCCTTGAGTTGAAGCCTCGTTTCTTGACCCCTGTCGGTAGCTTTAGTTAGATGACTAATATTTTCCAAGTCAGTATAAAATTATAATTGTTATTATAACATTTTATGTTCATATTATACTATATTCAATATTTGCTATAAAATCAAATATGAGGCCAGCATTGGCCATCATTTACTTTTTTTATCAATGTGGCAATATCATATTTGGTGCCTTTATTGCAAATATTTATTTTTAACACTTACCTACTCATTAGACTTGCACTGATTTTCATGTGGGCGTTTTAATCTCACTGCTGGCCACAGAAAGCAGACTGCGAATTACACAATCTGGTTTATAAATCGAGATTTTATTTCTTCAAGAATTAACTCACTCTTTTTTACATCGTTACATCAAACAAATATAAAATAAAACGATCAGTAATATTTCTCAATAGATATTAATGTATATAATTCTAATGTTTTATTTCAAACTTAATGGTTATTAGTGTTGCATAAAAATGGAAATTTAAAAAACTATAGCCAATATTCCAAAATAATTCAGTTACATTAATTGTTGAGATAATATTATTCGAAGCCATTATACTTAATATCCAGGGTAACAAAACCACTGTGACCGGTTTAATCAAATATGGCACGTAGCGTTTAACTTTTTTTTCAATTGCAATCGCAGAAATTATAAACATGTTTTTAGAATTAAACTGTTTTTGATATTTCTGAAACAGCTATGCTGCGATTACTATTAAATACGTACTTATATATGAACAAGTATATATTTTTATATTTGTAAATTTCTGAAAACTAAATTAATAATGAAACTGTTATGTAAACAGTATTATTGTAAATAATGTTTAACATAGTATCAACAGGGTTTATTGTAATAAAAGTGTTTGGCTTAAAATTTGTTTAATTATGACCTCCTATTTTATACAAATTCATGTATTTCAAATATTACAAAATTCAGTCTTAACTATATACAATAATAATATAACTAAATAAGGCATAAAGGTATATTTTATAAATACAGTTGAATGAATGAATATACTTCATCATATATTTATACAGCGAAAAGAAATGGCAGTTAACAAAATAATAGGTGGTTTAATCATTATAAAGATTTCTTCCAGAGAATCTTTAGAAGGATAAGTCTAGAGCAGTGGTGTGTTTCATTATCACCACTGCCGATTCCATAATCTTAAAACCTGGAATGTCGGCGACACAACCGCTTGTGTCCCGTACTTTTTAGGTGCACTCACGGTGCGTATCCACTGGGCAATAGTAACATCCCGAATTTTCCCACTGGTTACGTTTCCTGTGAAATATAATTAAGAATTCAACTGAAGTAATTTTTTTCTATTTATTTTATTTTTTACCTTATTTTACGAAAAAAACCGGCACTCCAGGGGTTGCCCATTAATAGCAACCCATAAACGTTCTATTGCTTAATTCGGGCCTTTTAAGGAAAGAGAAACAATACACGCTCCACGCTTTCTCAAAGTGAATTTGAGGGTTTGATTCATCATTGCAATCAATGTGCATGTTCCATCACGATGTTGACGTTCGTCGTCAGCACGTGGTAATTGTTAGGGGATATTCATTAATTATATTAGTGTTTGGGGTGGATTTTAGAAAAATCTATACATGCACTTATGTGTTAAAACCTATTCTTACGTAATATTTTACAAGTCGAAATTTACTATTATATAAAGATAATTTGCATACATTTGACAGCATTGAAGAAGTATAATATATAAATCTGCTTGTGTGTAACTGATCCTTTTCTAACAACGTATTATTATTAGGAAAAACGAGATTGAATCTTACGTAAGAAGTTCAAGAAATCTTATGTATCTTTACATTGGATTGCGTGGGGGGGGGACAAAAATCCTCAAAATTTTCTTACGTAATTAATGAATAGCCATCATTCGCGTTAATTCAGAAAATTGTTATTCTAAAGGCCATGATTCGAATCCACATATTTGAAACTCAACTGCCAATAAACTACAGCGGTTTTGATTACTGGATTTTAAAAGCCTATATTGTATAAATTACATTAAGAAATAGGTATAGCATTTCACTACTCAAATACAATCAAAGCCGAAAAGTCTTAACAATAAGGCTTTATTAAAAATAGAGTGGTAGTAGTTCCAGTTTTTTATATTTAAAAAGCTTTTGATTTTTCCGACTTAACAAAAGGTTTTTATTTAATAAAAAGTATTTAAAAATTTTAAAAATTAGAAAATTGCATTAAGTAAATCGAATCGTTATCGAGCTGCCTACCTAATAAAAACCTCGGGGAAACGATTTTGATATTGAACTTACATTTTGACAGTTTATGGTTGTGATGTAACAGACCAATTATATGTGGAAAAGTGTATCAAAATTAGGCAATAATGTGAGAAGTAATTCTTATTATAATTTGCCAGTCCTTTGCTTTTCCTTCAAGTCCTTTGTTGCTGCCATCATCTTCAAACCTGCGGCATATTGTCTTTGAAGCTCCAGTAAGTTTGTATATTCATTATATAATTTATTCTTTTCATCTTTTTCATTTTTATATTTCTCTTCAACTTTTTTTACTGTTTGATTTACCCATTCAACTATAGATTCAAATTGAGACATGAATTCTTCACGCTTCCTCGACGAGGACATTGCCCTTTAAAGAAATCACATATTCTAACAAATCAGCAGACAATATAACTAATAGTTTATAATTTTAATAATTTATTTGTAACAAAAACCAGTTATAGTGACATATAATTACAAGTTGATATAAATCTAACTAGTTCACGTGTCAATTCCCTAACCCCCAAACTAGGTTTGCACCTGTGTCTTGGGGGCTAGTTGTCGGTTCTCATGGGTGTATATACAATATACATATAACATATTATTACATTCATTTATGGCAGATTAGTGTACAATTATGCTCCAATTTAATTAGCAGATTTTCAGTTTTGTAATAATTTAATGTTTGCAAGTACTCAGCAAGTTTTTTTTTAATTTCGATTGAAGTTAGGGAGTAAATAGATATTTTTTGTTTATTTTATTACATAAAACCGAACTTAGGGAGACATAATGTCGGCTGGCAAAGGTAGTACATCTAGCAGGTACATCACATACTGAGTGACCTTGACGCTTCAGAAAAACATTTAGGTCTAGGGGAAGGCCTGAGTGGCGTCGCAAAACTACACGAAGTATGTACAGTTGCCGCACTGTTAATACATTTGAGTCAGAATAGAGTTGGGTGGTAGGATAGTCCATTCGTTTAAACTGCATTACTTTCAGTACTGCTCTCTGTGCCCGTTCTAGCTGTACAAGAGTAGTGTTGCAAGCACCACCCCAGACAGAAATACAGTAAGTAATTATAGATTCTGCTAGACTACAATAGGCAAGAAATATAGTTTCCCTATCAGCAGAGTGTCGTAGAGATTTAAAAAGGGTGAATTAAACGTCTCACTCGACCACACATTATTTCAATATGTGATCTCCAATTCAGGTTATCGTCAATGTGTACTCCATATATATATTCCCAAGCTAAAAAGTTCACTTGTGGTTATTTAAAAACTGCCAATTCCAGATATAGTGCAAATGGAGGATTTTATTAGAATTACCTCATTGGGTAACAATCCTGTGACCAGTAAACTAAGCAGCTAACAATAAAAACACTGTTTAACACCTTAATAAAGATTGTAAGTTAATTATTATCAATCAGAAATATTTTAATTAAAAGGCACACTCGACTAATTATATAGCCTCCTGAACCATCATTTAAACAAGTTAAAGATTCAATTATTTTTAAATGATAATAATTACCAGAAACATTATTTTTCATATATAACAAAAAAATTGTACAAATATTTCTAAATGTATTATAGAAGGCTGTATTCATTATACACAAGCAAAAAATAACTAGTAGCTGATTAAATAACTTACTCCTCATAATTGTCCAGAATTGAGTTGAGTAAGCTTAATTCCTTTGAGGTATAAGATTTCACTTCTAACAAAGTATTGTAAAATATATAATACTGCTTTGTTTCCTTGTGTTTTGAGGCGACTGTAAAAGTAAATAAAATTCAAAATCATCCAATGTGAACACCAATTGTATAACAGCTATGCTCTTGTCGATGGAGCCTCCTCTAATATTCTCTGTTATGGGTCAGCTCTATTACTTCTTTGTACAACCCACTTTATATGAAAATACTAGTGGTTCCGACAGACATGTCCTGTCACGAAAATAAAAATCTAGAACCCGATTCCAATGTCACGTACCAGGTCTAATTCTGAAGCTAAACCATTCTAGGGTGTCACTGACTTGCAGTCGACATCAATTATAACGAGTATAAGCTATAGACGTGCGTGACATGAGCTGTCAATTACGGAAGACATATTCACAGTTATTCTGCTATTTGGAGTGAAAATAATTAAAACAAATCAAAATCTGTCCAGCCGTTCTTGAGTTATAAATGATGTAACTAATCCGACTTTCTTTTATGTATTATAGGAAAATATACAATTTATATTTGTATGTTATTAGAAAATATTCCAGAGCCATTTTAGTAAAATGGGAACTGTTATTAGTTTGTCATGACTGTCTTTTTTATTGCTGGCCTAACCTGCTATTAAAATGTCATCAGAATATTGGTTTCATACACAACAAATAACTATTATGACAGCAATGGTCGACCATTCTGACGACATTTTATACCAGAATTAAGGTCCTGACAGGCATTGTTAATTGTCGCATATAGATATTTCCAAGACTTTTTTTAAAAAACCTACCACGTATTACTGCAGGAAAACATTGGCTAGAAGCTCATGATGTTCTTAAAAGTCCTCTATAAGAAACTTTGCGTACCTTTGTCCTTGTGTGTTCACTCATTTTATCCACAACTATAGTATTAAGTTACTATAGGGTACAATACCGAAAATGCAGGGGAAGCCATTGGAGAGCCGCTAAAACTTATTACTTACCTTGATTGTAGAGTTCAATAAACCTCTTCTCATACTGCAGTAACTCTGCAGTTCCTGGCACTTCATCCAATGCTACTGTATATCTTAATATTTCACGATTCAATTTGGCAAGTTCCAATCTTATATTAGCAATAAAAGCTTTTAACTTGTCTTCTCTCTCATGGAATTCTTTTAGCTCCTCAGGAGATAAAGGATCGTCGTTTATTACTTTATTAGGATCTTGAGCAGATCTACAAATAAAAATCATTCCGTTCATTCTGTGTTCATGTCTGTCAGTAAAAGGGAAAAAAACAATAAAATTGAAAAATATTATTATTTATTATTTTAGTAATAGAAAATATACTTTTCAATTTTATTTACTAAAAAATTAAATACTTGTAGAATAACTGAAATCATCAAAAATAAAATATCTATGAGTCACAATCACATCATTTGTGAATGTTGTGCCTTCTATTTTCATATCGCTTTTATGGACTCGTTTCGATACATCATTGTAAAAATAGGAGATTATAATAACATACATTCTTATGTTATAGAACCATTTTTTGTACGATGTTTAAAAAGACATTGCTTAAATTGTTAAGAGAATTGGGCTTCATATAAAATTAAAAAGCCTTTACGATATTTTCACTTTTTTATAGAAAATATAAATAATTACCACATAATTTAAAAAATATTTACATCATTGGACCAAATTTAAGAAAAAACTTAATTTTTCCAGAGCAATATTTTTATAATTTTACTACATTAACATTATCTGGTTAAGGCTCATCCAATTTCATGGTAGATTCAAAATGGGCACTACTCTTTAAATACTTATTATCATGTATGTTAACCCTTAAAAGAGGCCACATTTAATATTATTTTTGTACATAATCGGTCAGCTGCCATCAATATTACCGCCCCAAAATCAAGAGAATTATATCGTCTTTTACTCTAATACAAATTCTATGTAGGGAGTTATCGGTATTTGAGCACAAATTTGTGATGCTTCCCAATTAGCCATGTGTGACAGTTCTGCAACAAAATTGTGGTGGTTCCGTCTTAAAAGGTTAAAATCACACATCATATGACTAATTAGGACAGGGTTACTTTCTGCTGCTGCTTTTCCTACCCAATCCCACCTCATTTTTCACTCTGATTTTTGTAATGTCAAAATGTACATATAAAGCTAAACTGAAGAGGGACATTGCTAGTATAATAAAAATAACATATGATACTAAAATTATATGATAATTAATTATGATAAAGCTTCTGCAGAAACCGAAATTTTCGAGAGGCCTAATAGAAAATATAAAAGGACCTTACTTCAGCTCCTCTTCTAGTTTCCTATTCTCCTTTTTCCTGTGTTCGATTATTTGCATTAATTCATTTCTTTCTCTTGCCAACTCTTTCAAAGACTTATAAAAATGCTTTACATTTCTATCACTGAAAAATTACAAGAATTCCAAGTACACAGATTTTATAACTTTTAAATTACTAAATCGAAGTCATATTTTTTTTACAACTGAGGTTCACAAATTATTTAATAATATATTTCAAGGCAAAAAATGAAAATTAGACTCAAGCAGTGTATACATTTGATGTTTGTATCAAACAAGGTTATTATTACTTAAGGAACTCTGTTTCAGCTAGAAATATGTAGTAATAATTCCAACACATCTGATACTATATTTGTAAAACATTAATGAAAGTTTAATTTCTGAGAATGTATTACACATTGACATTTTTGACAAAAAAAAAAATATACAAGTACAATAGACAACCTTATTATGTTTTTAATTACATAGACTAAATTTACTACTGAAAATGTCTAACTTATGTCAACAGTCAAATGTTTGTCATTACCAATTAAAAACAAGGTGGGTAAAAAGTGTAAAATGTTAAATTAAACTGAGACGTCATTACAACAGTCTGACTTCACCACACAGATATAACATAATTTATTGGAATGTACTTCCAATAATACATATCACAATGTATGAGGCTTCATATATCCAATTGATAAGTAGAAAAATTCCTTACCTATAATCATCAGACTTCATTAATTTATATGTGATATTCTGCAAGTCACCTAGAACTTCTGTGTACTTGCTCTTCGCAGCCTCCATTCTTGCTGCATGGTCCTTTTTGACATTATCAAGTTCATTTTCCATTTTGTCTATGGCCTTTGAAAGTTTCTCAACATCATCCAAATATTTTAATTTTTCACTTTCTTCGAGTTCCTTTGATACTTCACCTGTTAATTCCGATTGTAACACTGCATAATGCATCTTTGAATCTGCTCCAATATCATCCATTTCTTGATTTGTGTTGTATATGGCAGTCTGGGTGAAAATAATAAAAATCAGCTAAGTACCTGCATTCCACCATCCACCACAAGTGTTTCAGAAAGTAGTTACACATTGTGCTTAGTACACTTTTTCATTCCTTAGTTACATTTATGGTTACCACTCTTTTCTTGATTTAAATGTTAGTCATTTATAATTTATGGACAAAAGTATGTAAAAAAAATGTGTAAACTTACCTCTGTGGTTATTTGCGATGGATCAGCAAGAGTCTTTTCAAAATCATACTGAAACAGAAGTGTTTATTATATATATTTAATTCTATAACCCAATTTCAATTAATATTTTCTATGTTATATAAAAATTGGTTATTTTTTCATAATTTTTTAATATTAAATCTGTAGGACACTACATAATAAGTAATACAAAGTACAAATAACTATGGGCAAATAAGGAAAACATCTGAGAGCATAATATATTGTTACGTGCGAGCGGGGGTACGCACTTATGGATTGGAAGAAAACACCAGTTTTTAATTTAAAAGCTTTTATTGACTTACACAGCCGCACGCAGTACCTCTCTGCAGGGTTGCCCCTATACGCACGACCAACGATGCACAGTCCCGACGATAAGTTGTCACACCCTCAATACCGTCGCCGATATTGCGTAGACCACCTCCGATATTATCACTTCTGGTTCCTCTCTCGAACTACGCTACACACCTCCTTCGCGTATCTGTCCACCAAACTGGTCACTAAATTCACCACTTAATTCGTCTTTGTCTTCTATTAACTTTCTCTTCCAACTCTTTAGTATCGCACTTGTCGCTTCACCGTCTTGGACTGAACTCAACTTTAAACTGCCCGGTAGGCGCGCCTTACGCTGTTTATATACCCGGAAGAATTTTCTAGAACCCATCTATCTATCTCTGTATTTTCTTTCCCGAACCTTCTGTTCGGTAACTTTCGTTTATACATCTATCCCTTTCTAACATCTATCTATCTCTTTCTTTCTTCGTCTATCTCTTTCTAACGTCTATCTATCTCTTTCTTTCGTTTATCTTCTATCCTTTTCTAAATATATCTGTCCTTGTCTTTTCGTTCTAGATTTTTCTAGATTTTTCCAAAAGTTCTAAAACTAACTAGACGGTTCCACCATCGTGGAATTTTGGAAGGGAACTTCGACTTCCAGTACAACTTCTTTCGGGGTGTCCGCCTGTTACTCCAAGTTGTGTTTCGGAATATGTACAAGACTTACGAAGGAGGATAGAAGAAATCCATGACCATATGAGAATAGAAAATCTACAAGCCAGTGAACGCATGAAAACCCGTTACGATAGACGTGCTAACGTAAGGGACTTTGATGAAGGCTCATTGGTCTGGCTTCATAATCCTGTTCGACGTAAAGGAAAATCTCCAAAATTGCAATCGAGTTGGGAAGGACCTTACACAGTAGTCACTAGGATTAATGATGTTACCTATCGAATTCGGAAATCATCAAGGAGCCCTGCAAAAATAATGCATGTAGATCGACTTGCGAAATTTCATGGTTTTAACGATGCTCGGGACGAGCACGTTTTAGGAGGGGGTAGTGTGGCGAATGATGGTGAAACCATCTAGTTAGTTTTAGAACTTTTGGAAAAATCTAGAACGAAAAGGCAAGGACAGATATATTTAGAAAAGGATAGACGATAAACGAAAGAAAGAGATAGATAGATGTTAGAAAGAGATAGACGACGAAAGAAAGAAAGAGATAGATAATGTTAGAAAGGGATAGAGTATAAACGAAAGTTACCGAACAGAAGGTTCGGGAAAGAAAATACAGAGATAGATAGATGGGTTCTAGAAAATTCTTCCGGGTATATAAACAGCGTAAGGCGCGCCTACCGGGCAGTTTAAATTTGAGTTCAGTCCAAGACGGTGAAGCGACAAGTGCGATACTAAAGAGTTGGAAGAGAAAGTTAATAGAAAACAAAGACGAATTAAGTGGTGAATTTAGTGACCAGTTTGGTGGACAGATACGCGAAGGAGGTGTGTAGCGTAGTTCGAGAGAGGAACCAGAAGTGATAATATCGGAGGTGGTCTACGCAATATCGGCGACGGTATTGAGGGTGTAACAACTTATCGTCGGGACTGTGCATCGTTGGTCGTGCGTATAGGGGCAACCCTGCAGAGAGGTACTGCGTGCGGCTGTGTAAGTCAATAAAAGCTTTTAAATTAAAAACTGGTGTTTTCTTCCAATTCATAATCCCCTGCCGCACATAACAATATTTTTGAGAAAGCCAGGAGGCATGTTGAAAGCTTGTACAAAACTTCTTTTATTTAATCTGAATACAATAATGGAGAAATAATTGAATCAGAGATTTTGTTCCACAAAAAATATTAAATATTTGAGGAGTAAAAAGATTAAAAAGCCTGATTATTTAGTTGGGCCTAAAAGTTAATCACGTGTTTGCAAAATTACCATAGTAGGTGTTTTTTTTTATTGCGAAGGTGGAAAATGGAGGCGGCCCATCTGATGGAAAGTGGTTACTGTCACTTATAAACGTTCTCAACACTTGGGGCGAAGCAAACATGTTGCCAGTCTTTAGGATGAATATAAAATATAATGCAATAGGTGACATGGGATAGAGGGATCAGACAGAAATAGCTGTATTATTTTTTTTTCAAAAATGTTATTAAATCAATAAGAATATTCTTGGATGACACTCACCAAGAAATCAAGTCCTTCATCTTTCTTGTCATCAGCCATATTAGTTGAGACATGCAACAACATTCTCTGATCATACTCTGACAGTGTTGCATTTACTTGTTCCAATTCATTACCAGGCAGACCACCTTTCTTCTTGCGCACTCTGCATGGTTTGTATAAATTCTGTAAAATTTAAAAAAACACAAATATAACATCCTGAAAAAACTTATTAGACTTAGACTTTTTCATTTTTCATTTAAGTCTACTAGATTGTCAACCTATGGAATCAAAGTAAAATTTTTGTTTCAAAGTAAACTAATTAATTGTATATTAAGAATAAGCCTCTACTGTAAAGTACACTTTTATGAGTTAGTGTAGTATAAATTGCTGGTGTCGATTTCTGTAGTACACATAGTAAATAAATTTGTGTAGCAATCATTAAGAACTAATGTTACCATCATTGGGTAACTAACATAAGAAACAGTGACATAAAAGCATACAGGACATATTAAAACATCTTAATTACCTGGACAACAGCCAGATTCCTTAATAATTTCTCTTTCTGAGTGTATCTAGCTCTATCAGACTCAAATATATATTGCTTATCATATTGCATTACAGCAAACCTTCTTAGTTCATCTTCTTTTGCAATCCTAAATTCACTTGAGTATTTAATCAACCACTGAACTAAAGGAAGAATGTTGATAAAGTCTAATCCCTGAATTTGATGTGGCTCTATTATGTGTGGACATTTGATACTTTGTAACACTTTTACAATTTTTTCTGTTAATGCACTGAAAAAATAATTAATAGTAAGTAAGGATGTCTAGAGAGCTCTTGCTGCTTAAATAAGTGAAATACCAGATATAGAAGGCAGTTCTTCTGAGCATTGCATGCATTGTGAGAAGGTTCCTGTGTCTAGAACACTAACCACCGGTAGTCTGGACCTCAGGCCCCACTACCAAAGGACATCATACAGTTAGTTGACCACCCTTAAATTAAATGTACCAACATTAAGGTTGCCTTAGAAAGGCCTTCATCCATGTATGCCATTTGAAGTCTTATCATACAATTCATCCAGTTTCAGGCGACCTTGAAATCATAAAAAATCATAGCAGTTTTTCAATGAAACACAACATTTGAATTAGCTCACAACCAATATGGAAAGAAATTTTCTAAATAGATTATAACTGACTAGACCCTCATACATAAAAACTTTTTTTCCCAATACTTTTTGATTGGCCTGGTATTTTTATAATATATATATTAATATTAAGTAATTACACTTGTTATTATGATAGTACACAGAGTAAATAAAAAAAACAAAACTAGTTTACAGATTTTTTAAAGTGTTACAAGATTATTGAAATAATTCAAATGCAATGATTAAAATACAAGTGCTCAACATCTAAGTTCATTGAAGTATTTTTCCAAACTAGTGTACACATTACATTATAATAATTACACATTGATAACACAGGAAAATATTGTGAGAATACCTGCATATCAAAATCACCAATGTAAGAAACTTCCAAACCAGCCTGTACAAAGCAAGTTAATGTATCCTTTCCCTTAAACATGATATATCCAAGTGGTGATGGGTTGATAGGCTGATAATAACTCTTTAATATATACCATTACAGAAAATCCATAGCCTAAAAATATTTTAAATATGCACAATGGGCAGTGTTATTGCTAAAAAGTTATATCTTTCAAACACCCCAAGGCAGGAATAAAACAGATTGAATGTGTTGAAAATTGTGTACCTACATGTCATATAATATACAATTACTTTACTATATATATTAATTAATTATCTTTGATAAAGCTGCTGTAGAATGTGTAAGAACATTAAAGTTTTACCTTATATAAGCACCATAGGTGGAATGATGTTAAAAATATTCGAGCATTTTATGCAACATGCATATTTTATTCAGAAAGGTAGTGAATTGATAATTTGTAACAATAATTTTTATATGTTGTGTAGATCAGTTTTAATGAACAAACTCCACAGAAGACTATTTAATTCATACTATCTGTTAACTCTACTAGGTTACAGCCAACATAATAATTGTTATTGAAATATTCAGCAGTTTATGAATAACTATCCTTTTTAGTGATAAAGATATAGTAAGGGAAATATTAAATCTTCAATCAATAACATACATTTTCTTGCCAATTGTTAGATTCTCTTCGAACAGAAGACTAACATCCACATCGATGTCGCACAATTCAATGCACCAAGTAAGTCCTCCAACAATTTTATCGAATGCCGAAAGAGCCTGCAGCTGGGCGCGATAATAACCGGCAGCAACCAGCGCGTCCGATATATCGTGCCATTTCACTAATTGTTCTGTATCTTCACGAACTTCTACCTATTGATTTGCATTGTGTATAAAACATAAATTATTATCATAATCGAAAAGGTGGGAGGAAATCAATCTCTTACCTCATTACCTTCGTGGTCAACACCACTATAAATATTCATCAAAGGTCTACTGCGCGTAAATATATTTTTCTGTTTAGAAGACATACTGATCAGAGTTTATACTTTCATAAAATAAATTATCAACAAAATCACTACCTAAATAATAAAAGCATAACAAAAAATATCATTTCTGTCCATTGATGCTTTTGATTTGACAATCACAATAATTAATTCTTTTTTTTTAACTATAGCTCCAACGCCTTCGGCGTTGATTTTGCCAATTTCAAAGTTAGAAAAGACTGGTGCTATTTTAAATGCAATTTTAGCCACTGAAATTTGGTCGGTGATTTATACGGGTTTTTGCGAATCTATGGACAACACAAACATAAAGGGCCTTACTTATAATAATCTCGTTAAGAAAGGATTAGCCATCTCTTAAATGAGACACTCTTAAGCCCCTCATCAATGGCTGTTTCAAATAAAACTTGCCATCTTACCTCTAAGCAGTCACTTAAACTACCCCTCGATGTTGGGATTATTTTTGACACTTATTTATGAGTTACTTTACCACCACCTCTTATCCTTAAGAGAAATTTACGGGTAAGATTTTCGTTAATCAGTTGCTGAGCAGCTTCTTAAAATTTAATTAACGATTATAAGTAAGGCCAAATGTTACTAACTATATTACACATATATATTATTAAGCATTAAAAATTTACAAAGGACATTCACAAATTTGCTATGTAATAATGTTAGTAGAAAATTTACATTATTCGGTGAATTTATTATATTTATTATATTTCGACTACAGTACTAGTAGTAGTAGTAGGTAGTAGTACTAGAATTCGCCACAAAGCAGACAAAGGAATCTTAGTCCATACAGCCAAGTCTGATGTATAAATCTTCGTATGTAGCGCATTTGTATTGTAGGCTACAACCGACGCCATTCAACGGAGTTCTTGTGAAAACTCGAAAGGTCATATTTGACAATACAATTCACATTTCTTACAAAAACACATAATTATTACTCAAAAACTATCAATATCCTACAGCTATTGTTCATTTTAGAGTATTTTTACACATTTTTAGAAAATGTGTAAAAATACTCTAAAAACAACAGAAAACTGCACAGCACAACATCCCCTTTCAGTTCCCGCCAAAAACTTCCTTGCAGTGTAATAATTTCATGTGATTAATATTCTTTCAGGCATTTTAGTAGAAGCTCATAACGCCCAAAATGCTCCATTAGCCCTTGCACACTTCGTGGTGAAAACGTCACCAATGACGACATCATTTTCGATCACACAACGCTCACAACGATCCATGTCAAGAAGTGGGTCGAATAACCGTTCCAGTTAGGTTTACGATTGTAACGCCGGCAAGCAAGTGGAACGGATAAAATGGTGGTTGTAAACGTGGTCGTTGTGGGTCTGAAATGGAAGTTGGTGGAACGTAGCCTCTATGATCCTATGATCATGCTGTCAAATAGGATCCTATTTGACAGCAAGCGTACTTTGATCATATGATTCTTCTAACTTCAAAATGGTTTCAATATTTAAGAATCTCAACTGGAATATCTTGTAAGACTTTTTGTATTCCAATGTAAATTCTTCGAGAAATGTGTCATAGACCCCACTTTCTCTGATCGCGTTGATACCCATGATCTAATTCAAATATTTTATGTCTTTAATTTTTTGTTTTTTCTTGACCATTTTCACCTTCTTTTTAATACGATTACCTTTATATATTCAATGTACTCTTTGTACGATTACTAAAATTACTATAGTAATCCATACCCACCCACAGCAACGGAAAACATAGTTATAAATCGTTATACATCTTGGTAGTGTGTGATCTTGATAAAGTATGACGTATATGTGATCGTAAGTGTATTATGTAAAAATGAAGAACAGCATCATTTAATTATTTGATCATAGAATTAGACCGATATGAGTTTCATCCTTGGTCATGGCGGAGCTTGCATCAAAGAGTATATTGAATATATGGAGACTTGCATGAGTTAAGAAGCATTCTGGTCGTTTAGTACTGGCTGCAACCTCCTATTAAATTAATGTACTCTGTAGGGTGCAACAATATTCATAGTCCTGCATTACGCGCATAATATATTCAATTTAATCTTTGATTACGCGGACGACTGCCATGCTGGATCGCAGTGTCCTTACAGTCAGTACAATTATTTTTTCTTAGAGATTTTTTTGTGTTATATTAGTAGGTAGGTATTGCAGTAGATGTCACTGTTCTCAAATTAATCACCAAATGAATGAATATAATATGTTTCTTTATACGCAGTTGTTTTAATACTTGTTTAAGAAATATTTGATATGTTTTTATGTTTTTGCAAGCCATATCAGCTGATAAATATATTTTAAAGTGTGTAAATTCTAGTCCTCACCTTTTTCAAAATATAAAGCTCTTTTTAACTTTAATTAATGGATTTTAGATGAATTGTCGATTTACCAAAAACTTATTTCAAAGATGTCAATTATGTCAAAACCAAAATGACATTCCGACTGATACAAGTTACATTCGTGAACATATATGTACTTTGTTTGTGTTTTGATTATTTTTCGATAACTTTGTTTGATTCCTGGACTCCAAAGACTTCGCTTATCACGTTTACTAGTGTTCTGTGATCACGTTGGACTTACGCATGTACCCTGAACACCAATTTGCCTAACGATTTGTTTTCTGATGACTTGGATTATGGCTTCTTCTAAAAGAGGTTGTTGTGTGCCCAGATATGGTAAAACTTGTAAGTACATCATCTTAACGGCACCAGATTAGATGTGGATACAAATGATGTTATGAAAATGTATGCCTTTGAATATTTTAATAAAGGAAACATAATAAATCACGCTACCGCTAAATTGTTGTTTTATTTACTAACAAATAAACATTTTTTGGAAAGGCTTTTGGGAATTGCAGGAGTTAAATTATAACTCCCGCAATTTCCAAAAGTCTAATATAAAAATCAAAATAACACTAGACCCCCTGGATGGTTTTTGCCGTTGAATAATGCCGTGTACCGATAGAGTGCGTTAGTATATATATTATGACTGTTGACTCTATACCAGTATATATAAAGTACTCTGTGCTGGATCGTGAATGTCCAGTTGTCAAACTCAAAGTTAAAGACAGTCAATTTGTCATATTCATATGTCAGCAGTCAGTCATGCATGACTGTTATGCCCAGCGTGACCAGATTTAGTAGATTTCTACTTTTTTGGTAGATTTTGAGGTACTGGCAAAAGAATTTAGTATGTAAAAATAATTTGGTATATTATTTGGTAGAATTCACGCTTTTCAGTTATTCTAGTACTTTTTGGCATATCTAGGGATACAACATCGCTCATAAAAACATAAGGTGACCAACTGTACTCATTTACTGAGTTTTGTACTCTTTTTTCGCAAACCGTACTCTTTTCAAATCCTGTACACTGATAGTACTCATTTGTATATTAATTAAATATTTAAAATTATAATAGAAATAATAGAAATTTATTTATGTTGTACAGGCACTAATGCTGCTGTTGAAAGGGTAATTTCACTAGGGAACGATTATTGGAGCAGTGAGAAGTCGCAACTTTCTGTGAAAACATTATCTGCCATCTTAACAGTCAAATTTAATGTGCAAAATGAAAGTTGTTCGGATGTGGCTACATTATTAGACGAACATCCTGATTTAGCAAAAAAAATCCACTCCGAAGAAAAGTATGTTTTTAAAAGAAATTAAAGTTTTTATCGCTTTTTTCCTTTTATTTTTCACTTATGAAGTACTTGCAAAGTGTACTCTTTTTGAACAAAAAATAGTTGGTCACCTTAAAAAACATCGATGTTAGGATATCTATATTTTCAAAAGTGAAACATCAATGTTAAAAATATTGATGTTTATGAATGATATATATCGATAAAAAACATTGGTTTAAGAACGATTTTTTTAAATCACCATTTACATACTTTTGACGCTTGTTCCTGCGATACAAATGAAACATAGTTTTTTTTAACATCAATGTATCGTAATAAAATCAATGTATCGCCCAAACCATTTATGCAAACCTTTCTTAATTCTTGCTTTTACTAGCATCATGCTGTTCCACCACTGTTACTCCATCTTTCAAAAAAATACCACACACACTTCTCAGGTATGTAAGTTACTTACGTTAATATGTGGAATGTAATGTATTTTTTAATTATATTTTTATCTAAATAATTAAAAAACCATTTTTTTTTAATAAAATTCTAAAATTTAATTAGAGAAAACATTGTTTTCTTTAAGTGATGGTAGTTTCTTTGTATTTTTATTATTTTATCGTTTAATCAAGAAAACACTCATGTTTTTACGTTGTAACACGACAACAAAATAATATAGTAGATTTTTAGTATTTTCTTGTTCTCTTTTGGTAGAATTCAGTAGTTTTTATTTTTAACCTCCATAAGCAGTAGATTCGTCAAATAAAATCTGGGCACACTAGTTATGCCAAAAACGTCGGTTTACAAAATTTGCGAATAAAGGTACCTATTGTGCAATTTGTGAATTTTTCATTTCGTTAATAATAAAGGGGAATATTGAAGTAATTTGCAAAAATGAGCAATTTACAAAGAATCATTCATTGTAAGTATTGTATGTATAGGTACTAAAGATTTCATTTCTAGAAATACATTGTAAGCTATCTATAAAATTCAAGCCCTAACTAACCTACGAAATTGAAAAAGTAATACAGATAAGGCACTTGTATTTCAGAGTTCATTGGACATATAGTAAGAACTCTAAGTAATAAAATCAACATGGACCAAGTTAGTGTTGATATTGTTGACCACATTTCCAAACACTTAGATGCTGGAAAATACAAGGAAGCTGTTAGCATATCCAATGATGAAAAGCTTGCTAACAGTTTCAAGGACAATTGTTGGGACTTGGTATCTGTTGTCATCCGAAAAGTTCAAGATGAGACTATTGTAATTAAGCCATCTCTGTATGGAACATGTGAGGAGCTATTAAACATAATAATTGAGAAGTCAACACCTGAAGAAGCCCTTCTTGAATTCATAGAGCAAATTGAACTAGCTAAAAATGATGCTCAATTTGGTTTAATATTGGGACCACTCCAACAATTGCTTAAAAAATTATTAATAAAAAGAGGAAGGTCCTTAGAATGGTGTTTGAATTCAATAAGTACATATATTGAGAGTATTCCTACACCAGAATATCAATTAGAAGGCAAAGAGAGATTGCTTATGGATTCTGAACCTAATATTCGAAGGATAACAAGAGTATATTCTTTGCTACCACCTTTCTATAGCCCATTTATCAAAGAAATTAATGTTCAGAATTCAAATACTGAGCAAATAATTGCAGCATTTCTTATAAGTTTAATGGGGAAACCTTTGATATATGTTGATTTGGATCCAGATTCCCACTCACAGAGTGAAGCAAGGCTAAGTTGCAATACAATGATAAAAGATCTTTGTGTTTTAGAGAAAAATTTGTTAAAATTCCTCCCATACTTAGAAAAATGTAATAAAGAGAATAAAAGTTCTAAGAATATAAACAGTCAAGAGGAGTTATTGCCCTATGATCATAAGGATAAAATAAATATGACTACACTATCTGGGCTGTTCTATGTGATATTTTCTAATCATTTTGAAATACCAGACACAGCTATCCCACAAGTGTACAGTTTAGAATATCTCACCCACACAGTAATGCTAGCTGTAAATCATTTATTTAGTTTTTTAGAGTACAGTCCTTTAGCTAAGGGTATTCAGTTATTTAAAGTCCTCTTAAATTATTTGACTTTTCATACTTCTCACAAATTACTTTCTTGTTCTATTCATTTTGATGTTTGTAAAAGTTTAGTTAACATTGCAATATTCTCAAATTATGATTCTATAAGAAAAAGTGCTGTCAGTCTCATTGGGTGTCATGTTAATAAATTTGACTATAAAGGGAGATGTATTTTAATTAAATATTTACTAGATATTGCTAATCATTCAGGAATGATTGGCTATGCAATCACATTATTTAAAAATGCTATAGATGAAGCAATGAAAGAATCTGTAATATCAGACTGCTTTACTGGGTCGCAGCTTCTGAACATGATTAAGAAAATATGCCACTTGCCTCATGGAGCAGAATCTGATTTGGTAGAACTAGCTGATCAAATTATAACTGCATTGAATTTTTTGAGGTATTTGTCATTAAAAGATACAGATAATGTCACTGGGATAAGAGAAGCTTTTGCCACCATTGAAACAGAGTATTTGGAAAAATTGAGATTTGGATTGAATATGTCAAAAGCTCATTATGAAGTTGCTTTGAAGGACTTAGAGGAAGGAAGGAAACCTGAAGGAAAAGAGAAAATTTCTATAAATGTTGGAGGAAATGTTTTAGATAATATTCCAGTGGAAAAGAAGAAAGAAATAATTCATTCTGCTTTAAATGCATTTCATCTGATTGAGGGGTTAATAGCCCGTCTTTCAGAATGTATTAATATAAATAAGATGCAAGGACTAAACATGCATTGTGAATAATGTGTGTTTGTTTATAATAAATATTTTTATATTAATCAGTGTTAATTTTTTAACATACCCATATTTTCTGTAGTATTATTTTTAAATTGGCATCAAATGTCATCATATTTGGTGAATAGACACTACTTTATTTTGTTGACAGCACTGAGGATTGGTCACAGAAATATAGCACCACTTGTAATTGTTCAGGGTAAAAATGTTCAAAGAATTGTTAGAAGCTACTGCAACCAAAATGTTAACAAAGAAGTGACTGCATCTACTATTACAACAGAGCATGAAGAGCATCAATACGAGGAGAATGTAAAAAATCGTATTTTAGAAAGGGCCCTAGAATTTGTAACAAAAACTGGATGGAGTGTGGAGTCATTGAGTTCTGGTGCTAAAGCAGCAGGGTATCCCAGTATTACACATGGTCTCTTCCCAAATGGTGGTGGAGATTTAGTTCATTTTTTTAATATTAGGTGTAATGAGCAATTGGTGGTGGAAATGAAGACTGTAAGTATTGCCTTCTATTCAAATTAAATCAATTGTGTGAAAAATGTGAAATTTAAAATTTTGTTCTGCTTTTTTTTACAGTGGCCAAAAGAAGATATAAAAGAATCAAAAGTTCCGATGAAGTTTATTGAAAATGCAATAATGACCAGATTGTTAATGATAGAACCTTACAAGTAAGAATTGAACTTGATAACTACTCAACTAAAGAAGCTGACATTGTTTCTGTAATTTACAATTGTTCTTGCAGAAGTACATGGCCCAGAGCAATGGCAATTCAAACACTTCCTAACAATGTCCCTAACTGTCTGGCTACGTTATTGTCTCTAGTAGACGATATTTGCTATCACTCTGGAGATCGAAGTGTTGACGTAAGTATGATGCTAAGTGCCTCAAACAAATTTTGGGCTTTTGATTGATGCCAATTGAGTTGTTGAGTCAACTTTAAAAATATTTTACTTTGTAGTACCTAACGATATTTACTATATTTACAAATATATATAATCTTTGAATAAAATCAATACCCCAGAGTTATAGTTAATTTGAAATAGATTTTTACTTCTAAGGTTCCATAGTCGTTTTGGTTAAAACGAAATCCTTATATTTTATTGTGTCCGTCCGTCTGTCTTTGTATCTGTCCACAGTAAGTTTTATTGTAACTATGGTGCGTGGGTTGCAACACACTTTGTCAGATTTTATATTAATAGGTAGTCGATTGCTTTTATCCCGTCGCCCAATTCTACTATTAATATCTCGTCAAAATCGCCGGTCACTCATCTCTATCGTAGGTTTGCCTGATTTGATTATTTCGTTAATTCCAATGGCGTACTTATGGCAAACCGCTCCTCTATCTTTGTAAATATTTATAAGCGAAAACTTACGAAATGAGTGTTAAAATTATTTGGTTGCTGTTAAATATTCATTTCGACTACCGCCATTTCTGCTAATAGTAATACCAATTTTATTCTACTATTATTCCGCTGCGACGATATCGATAAGATATTGTGTATTTGGTAGAATAGGATTTTTGACACTCAATAGAATCGTACTTTGTAAATCTTCGCAACGCCAAGATATTGAAATATGTAGTAGAATTCTACCCTAGAACTACATTCCGGCCATAATCTTGTGACAATGAGCAATAGATAAGCGTGACGCAAAGAGCGACAGAAATAAAATAAAAACCACAAGTCGTCGCGCTCGGCGCTAGTCTCCCTACGTCTAAGTTCGTCGCCGGGCCATTTTATCCGAAATTTAGTCCTAATGTTTTCGTACAATAAATTCCTTTTATACACTTCTTTTTTTTCACTATATCGCAATTAATTTGGTTCGGCAGGCAGAATATGTCTTTTCTTTCCACACTCTATTCTGACATACGTCTTCTGTCACACCACAAACAATCATATCATCTAATATTTTCTTAAGTTTTCGCGACTTGTACACATAATAAAACTACGTTTTAACGAAAAGTCGAAAAGCGGCCGAAACGTCGGATAAACCTAAATAAAATAAATTACCGCGCTTAAAACCGTTAAAACGTAGTTTTATTATAATCATATCATCGTTCACAAAATCAATCCATCTTTTTTTCGGTCTCTCCTTACATTTGTACCCATCCATCTTGTAGATTAACATTATTGTTGTCACGTGACTTTCATCCCTCCTCATTATATGCCCTTACCAACTTAATCTTCTTCCTTTCAATATTTCAGTCACTGGTGTAGCTTTTAAATTCCTTTTATACTATTGCAAAGTTAGCAAACAAGCAGACGGTCACCTAATGGAAATTGGTGACCGTTGCCAATAGACTTTAGCCTCACCTGGGGCAATGTCAGCGCGTTGCCAGCCTTTAGGATGGGATAGAATAAAGAGGTTAAGATAGATAGATCAAACTAAGGAATACGATAGGACGAGAGCACATCGCACGAAATACGACAAGTTTAAGACTAATCACTTCCACTGATATTCTGTGAAACCGTAGTAGCCCACCGATGGGGCAGGCATTCGGAGATAATAATCAGTCCAGCATGCCTCTACCACGTTAGAAACATATACTATAGCCTGTTGTTGTTACTCTTATTTGCAGTTCAATTGGTACATGCGTCGAGTGGGCTTAGCAGGCATTTATAAAGCAGCAGAGCTGTTTTACCTGACTGATAGTAGCCAGGAAAGTAGTGCAACAAGGAGTTTTGTAAATTCTAGAATTAGAGATGCACAGTTAATACAAACTGCTCTTAACTCGAATCCCGTGTCAGCAGCCCCACAAACTTTAACTGCTGCCTTTGTTACGGTGAGAATTTTCATATTTTTTTTATTTAAGGATTAGTCATGTTTAATGCTGCGAGTCCGCATCAGAATGCAAATTTTATCTGGCTAATGTGTATCGACGATACGACGGCCTCTGGTTGAGCGGGTTAAGCCTTTGACGGCTTACCTCACTGTACACAGTGTCTCCAGATTCGATTCCTTGTACGGTAAATTTCGTAAACGAATTACTCCGTTGTTTACTATTGGCCTGGGTGCCTGGGGACGGCCCCAGACTTGTATATTGCCTAAAACTTATGCCTATGACTTGTTTAATTTAAGAATATACAATATGTATGTTTGTCTGCCGATTGTGAGAATCTGACTTGGACAAGCGTGGCAACTCGGAAGCTCATAGACTGGTGTTATTATATCTAAGAAAATTATTGTAGTAGGATAGGTACTATAGTGAAGGTGCCACGAACTTCTTTCAAATGATTTTTGTATTGGTTTTGTACGTATTCTAGAATATAAATTTTATAATATATTAGTTATCCCCGCGACTACGCCATATGAAAATTCCTAGGTAGTAGCTTTATGTTGCGTACATAACATTTTAATTGGATGTTTTACATATATATAAACCTTCAATACTTTAGTTTTAGTTCATTAAAACGTTACATGAGCTTTGCATTTGTTAGAGGACGCAATTTTTTTTTAAAACGCGCCTACGGACTCTACCTCATAGGTGGCGGGGACAACGGGGAACCTTTTCTAACTGCTTAACATTCGATAAGTTCTATGGTAAAGAAAAGAGCAATGAATAAAAAAAAATCTCAGTTTTTGCTTATTATTTCTTTAATTTTTAATTTAGGGAAAAATGTTATATAAACATATTTGTAGGTAAAACAATTTGCTACAAATTATGTCTTTTCAAATTTTTGTAAGACGCATAGTTTCCAAGATATCGCGAAAAGTGTTTTTCCAAGATGGCGGCGGGGGGACAAGGGTGGTGACCCCACAAACTTGAGGTTAAGCTTCTATTGACCCCCCACACATGTCCCAAAAATAAAATTACGTCGTCTAAAAATGCAATATTCGGTCCCCTTAATGGTAAGATTTCTATGAACTATTTCTGGTTCAACTCACTACAATTACAAAGACATTAAGTTAATATAGTGTAGACAACGGCACAGCAAAACAAAAGTCGCAGCCAACCTGCATGATTTGAAGTACCTAATACGTAATTAATGACATTTCGGCAACACGACAACATATTTGTTATTGAATTGCAGCGATGGTTCGAATGGCAGCGCCATCTATCTATTTATGAAAATCGTTCATCGGGATAAAAAGCATCCTAAATATTGATATAAGCCAGCGCTGTGTTGAGTTCCATTCATATACGTTCAGTAGTTCTTAAAAATGATGCAATCGCAGCGCCATCTTTTTCGGTATTATTATTTATCCCGAGGAAACGATACCTTTATCGGGATAAAAAAAGTATCCTAAGTTACGCCCCGGGATATGAGGTAGCTCTGTATCGAGTTTCATTTAAATCTGTTCAGTAGCTTTCAGTTGACGCTCTAACAGACAGACAAACATTCTAAAAATTGCATTTTTTAATCATCTGGTCCGAATTAGCCGCCCTGATTTTTTTCACATTTTGAACACATACAAAGTCGAACCGTTTCAGAATGATTATAGTATGGACTAACAACACAAACTCTATATTAATATTTAGGTGTGATGGCGACTTCTTAAAAATATTAAATTGTTCCACTTTCACATGGCCATATGAATAAACAGATTTTCATGTTATATGTTTTTTATGTAATATATAATGGGGATGAACATAGAACATTATCTACACTAGAAAATGTGATACTTTTCATGTAATAGTCCTATATGAGTATGGATTTGAAAAATAAAAAGCAAATTATAAAATTATATCAATACTTGTAATCACATAGTTTTATAACAATAAATCATCTTTCTTTTCCAGGCTAAGAACATACTCGGTATAAATACACTGAAGTAGATCGAGATTGCGTAAATTTCGAACAAAATATTGAAATTTTGAAAAAAAATGACAACCAATTACAAATATTATAATAATCACAAAATGAAATAGCTGACTTGACGCTTAAGAATGTCTATAGAACGTAACTTTTAATTAAATCAACAAAACTAAAGCTAATATTAATTTATTTATTTAGTTGATAATATCGAGGACTTCATAACAAATGGGCGTGCAGATAAAAGTGCAGTTTTACACAAGGGACAAAATTGTGAATAAAACAAAAATAGTTGATTGTGTAAGGCTAGAATTAACTCTTAACTGAATTAATAAAAAAAACTTCCGTCATAAATTAATATGACATAACTGTCGTATTAAGTTTTTATATGACGGAATCCTAAAAACAATTAGGTTCTAAGGCATCGTATTATTAATTTTAGTGTTGATACCAAAGGGCTGTTGCAGTTTATTAACTCTATTCGATTCAGGAAAAAACTGTATACACATTTATTTCAAAACCTTACATTATTTATGTATTTTTACTAAACAGCACGCGAAAGGCGATGTGAGACAAAACTTTCGGGTTCCATATCGGTTTTGGTTTTCGAGGTATTTCTGTGACACAAAAAGTAATTAACTTAAAACAAATGAAACGATTACACAATCGTCTAATTTTAAATCGATTTCTCGCGATAATCGGTTAACCTGGTTAACGATTTGGAGGTTTAATTCCTAAATATGTTGTAATGAGAACTGTCATGTCGGACTTTTTCTTTTGTGATTATTATAGTCAACTTTATCCCATCGCCGACCAATAGAATAGTCAACTTTGTCTTTATCAACATTGATTTTGTTAATAAATATAGTTTGTTGGCCAATTGGTGCTTTATTTTAGTTGGTACAGCCACAAACAACTGTTATTGTTAATTACGCCCGCAATTACCAATTAATTTGACGTTTTACCTGCTAACAGCAGAGTGCTTTCTATATTAAAATCGAACACAATATGTCTCACCGTGGAAGAAGAATACTTGGCATAGATAACCTTAATAATAAGAATATGCTTGGCTTTCGGAGAGACTGCACCTCCCTGCATTTTCTAATCTGTATAAGCGAAATGTTCCGAGGAGCTGATTAGAATGGTGCATATGTATTCTTTCTACTGGGCATTTATTCCGTATACCCAACGATTCTCCAAGTTTCTCGAGCTCACCAGTCAGCGATTTGAAACAAGCCTCGAGCAAAAATTCTTTGAACGCATATGGGTTTTAAATAGGTGTAATATTCTTCCCACTGGAATATTGTTAGCACTTCTGGTGCTGCGAGTGTCCATAGGCGACAGTAACTACTTTCCATCAAGTGGGTCCTTAACCTGTCTGTTCCACTTCAACAAGAAGTATATATTACACTTTATACCAGGATTTGCCCGCGACTTCATCTACGCTTGATATGGAATTTCCGGGACAGAAAATACCTCAGCATTTGAAAAAGAATGTAAGCTATCGTTTTAGTGAAAACTGACAAAATACGCTAATTTCTACACACACAAACTTCAAGCCGCCCTTGGGATTTCCGAGATAAAAAATATCACACTATCAAATCTGTTATCGATCAGTGAAAAAAATCATATAGGAATTGTTTTTTTTTTATCTGGCAATTTTAAACAATTCCGAGAAAAAGTCCCACGGGAATCCCAGGATAAAAAGATTTTAAGTGTAGGAATTTGCTGTGGATCAGTGAAAACCGCATCGAAACGGCCCCGCAGTTTTTACGTGAATCTCGAACAAACAGACGAGAAATCAAAAAAAAATATCATGTTCTTTTTCGTTTATATAGTGTATTCCAGTTGTTTTTTTAAAATACCTTCTATATATAGACACGGCATGTTTGGAATGTTAAATATTGTAGATTTTCCCTATTTATTTAATATTGTAAATGCGAAAGTAACTGTCTGTTCCGTATTCACGGAAAACCTACAGGATCGATTTGGCTAAAATTCAGTATATACATTTTTTCAATGCTGAAGATGAATATAGGATACTTTTATATCAAAAAAATCAAGAATTTTTTTAAAAGCAAATTAATAAAAGTGCAAAAAATAATTTAGTTTAGTTATTATTCTAAGAAAAGAAATGAGATTAATAAATTAAACCAAAAGTTTTTGAAAACGAATGATCTTTGACGCCATCTAATTATATAATTCAGCTTTTCAGGATTCATTTTTTACTGAGAGTTTGTAATCCAAATATTCTTCCTCTGTGATTTTCCCTTAGATCATATAGACATGTTATAACTCAATGGATTTTCCCAAACTAAAGTATGTAATAATTATATTGCAATTATTATGTGTATAAAATTTTATAAACACTATATTCTAACTATTACCAATATTTGACAATGCAAATTGAGGAGATAGTTTTAACAAATGAGATATTTTAATGCAGTTAAACAAATTAGTTATTTAAACAAATAACATGCAAATACCATATGTACCTTTTAACTTATAATCCTACACTTTGCGTCTTGTGTTATTTATAAATTTATTTGACTTCAAAAGTCAGGGTGCTTTTCTCCAAACATATTTCATTTGTATAAGGCAGCAAAACGTGTACCAAGCCTAGGCCAGACTACTACACCAGTTTTTTATCGTGAGTTGTGATTAATTGTTATACTATGATAGATTATAACAGAACGTAATGTATAGTATACAAACATATTTGTTATCCAATATATTTAGCTATTAAAACGGCTCTTCGAAATTATTCTAGCAGTCTAGACATAGATAGCCCTAAAAAGTATTCTCTTCCATCCAATAGACTAAGATCACAGCCCCCCCCCCCAGACCTTACTTACATTCTCATGAATAACACATTATATGGGATCAAGTAGTGTTAGTATAAACTTTGAGTGCGAGCAAATCTGTTAGCTTGGCCCGCATCAGCCAATTTACAGGTACCAGGTGCTAAAGGTAGGTAATTAGTTATAACAATATTCAATTTTCTGTCTCAGATTTGATTTTTACGCATGTTTTGAATGGCACTGTTAAAATTAGTATTCAATACTGGGGACACTTTCTATCTAGACCAACTTTTGCCAGATGCTTTAAGTCCCAAAAAATTTATGTAATTTTTATATATGATCCTCGGTGAACTGTTTCAATATTTTTTCCAAATAGACACATCCATTGGATGGGCCACTCATGCCCCAAGGGGAATAAAGTACTAAAGGGTCGCTATGCATATGAGCACGGGCATAATAGTTTGATAACAAAGCTTTATAAAACTTGTGTTACTAATTGTCTAATGGAAGGTTTCAAAAATAATTAAGTGATATTTGCACGCGCAATTAAAACGATAACAATTATTGAATAAAAAATACAAGTACATTTGAACTCGCAATGAAAATTATGAAGAAACCGTTGTTCTTATGAAGAATGTGTTTTATTGGCGATATTCAGGAAATGTATAGTTTTACATGGCAATGTGATATGTTATGCCCATTATAGTGTTGAAAAAGTAGTGAACAATACTAAATAAGTAGTTTTATTAATGTAAACACAATGTTTAAATATAAAAACATTTCATTTTTTGACTGGGTATAAAAAATGTATTAAAAATAAACTAAAAATAACTCTGTTCAACAGCAAAAATATAGGTACATTTTTAGAATTAGGTTTTAACTGGTTTTTTACTTAGCAATGACTTTTTACAGTATATTTGTTCTGTGGTCATAAAACTAATATTTTTATATATACTAAAACTATTATGGAACTAATATCAATCTAAATAAGTTCTAGATTCACATAAACAGTATAAGTCACATATCATCTTGCATTGCCCAATATCAGCATTCACTGACAGTCTATTAACATATTATAATATGAGTAGGCTAATAGCTCGAAAGGCACATGGCAAAATTACCCACTAGCTATGATGGCACAATGTAGTCACTTCCAAGTGACACATAAGATATTAAATTGGGTGGTAATGGCAGCTTGTTCCATACATTCGCTGATACTGTTTGTCTGATGACAAACCTGCAGATCATTTGTAATGAGTCCAATTTGGCAAATCTGAAACAGTGCAAATAAATTAAAAAATTACTATTAAAATAAATATGAGAATATGTTTATTTCCTATTAAAGGTTTGTTTACATCAGCCATACTCAAAACTTTTTCTTCTAAGGGCTACAGAGACAGATTATATAAGGTGCTGCCTGCTGCTTCTACAAGGTGCATTTACAAAAGTGTTTTGTGACTGGCAACCTACCTGATGCGAAGTGTTTACTTTAGTCTATGAACACTTGCAGCATTAGATGTTACCAATGTAAACCCAGTATATTATTATACAATTATATGAAAGCTTGCTGGTGCATTCATAAAAGTTTGATGGGCCCCAGGTTAAATACAGTGTATGTAGATGAAAATTATACTTTATCCTGTACATTTAGTTACAAAGTACAAACTATAAATATAAAATTGTATGTATGTATATTTATTTTATATATATGTATATGCTGGGTATGTATCGATATATGTGTATGTATGTTAAGTTCATGTATGCATATCATCTGTATGTAGTTTATAATGTAATATTTATTTTCAATAAGTACTTTTATGTAATAATAAGTTTCATGTACACAACCATGCCTCTTGTCTTTCCACTCTCGCTATGACCCATAGGTTTGCTGGAAGAAAACTCGTTTAGAGTTAAGCTCGCCTTACATAAAGAGCGAGCTTAACATCACCATTGTTGTATACTTTTTTTGTTACTATAACTATTTTGTGTACAATAAAGAATAAAGAAAATTTAATTTACTATCCCTAATAGGTTGATATAATATTTACCTGTTTAAAGGTCTTGCTAATTTTACAGGCATCTCAAACAAATTTGATTTCACATCCACTGCTGAGCAGTGTTCTGAAATTCTATTTGCTGGTACAAATGTTTCATTATTTAGAGAGAACAGGCCATTGGCATGTCTTAACCGTGCATGGAGTGTGCGTCCAACACATCTGAACGAAACACAGAGAATATGGCGAGAGTCATATGAATCTCTCACAAGGAATACATTGTCATGCTGACCAGCAAGCAATTCCTCTGCTTCACTCGATGTTATTCCACCCCAGTACCAGCCATGCCTGTAAAAAATAAGTGCCATTAAAATAAAGAAAACCGCATCAGTAGGAAATAGAGATGTGTACTGGTTCTATAAAAGCCGGTTACAGTCATCACGGGTTTTTTATTGGTGTTTTTATATGTTTTCTTACACGAATGGAATGAAACATTATGCCCAAAAATATTAATTTAATATTGTGTGTGTGTACAGCCGGCTACATGGTAGGTATTCTGCGAACAAGGTTGCATACAGATGCAGTGGAAATGCTCTGTATTGTGAACAGACACTGTGTTTTACTCAACTAATAGTTGAGTAAAACATGGTTTCTGTTTTAAAGTTTTGAAATAAATGTTCTTTTGTGTAATTGTTATGTATTTATTCCTCTGTATTTTTATCTATTCCTCCAAAACCATGGACAGACACTAATGTTATGTAGAAATTAAGCCAACTTTCATGTAAAATAAACAAAATTTGATTGTAGGTTATTCTCCAGTGAAAAACCAGTTTTTGGTGAAAAACTCAAAATGTCCAGAGGCTAAATTTGCAACAGGTACACATCACTAGTAGTAAACATATTGTAACATGCATAGACATCATTGAATTAAAAAAAAATAATATGAAGTTCACTTACCAAGGACTGTTAATGATTATAAAAAGGAATGTAGATTTATTTACTGAAATCTTAGATTGAAATTATATGAGACTTGATGAATATAATTAAATGCTGAAATTATATTGACATCATGGTAAATAGTACATACATACATAACTTCACGCCAGGTCCCTTGTGGGGTAGGCAGGAACAACAGAGCACCATATAGGCTTATTCTTACACACCTCACTTGCTTCTTTGACATTCATAGCTCTTGTCATACACGCTCGTATGTTCTTAAGGTTCCTGACATCACCTTCCTGCTAATACATGATCAATTTGATCATGGAAGGTGTGTCGTGGCCTTCCGCAACTTCTGCATCCATCCACTTTTGCATTGTATATCTGTTTAGTCATTCTTTCATCACACATTATGTCCACATGCCCGAACCACCGGAGCATTCCTTTCTTTACCTTCACCCCGACACTCTCATTCTTACTTCGGTATTATGAATGCGGTCCCCAAGCGCCACTCCGCAGATTTTGCGCAGCGCTCCCATCTCAACCGCATTTACTCTACTTTCATGCTCTCTATTCCATACCCAACTCTCGCTTCTATATGTGAGCATAGGTACCAGCACTGGGTTGTGTATGGCAAGCTGGGCCTTCTGGCTGAGGTTCTTAGCGCCTAGAAGTTTACCTAACGCTCCATTCACACTATTCCCCAAATTTACTCTTCTTTCTATGTGAGCGATGTACCTTCCAACCCTGCTAAAAGCACATAGTAAATGGTAAATAGTAAAAAAAAATAATGAGTGGTTAAAGATTAAACAATATTTAATTAGGATTGTTAAGTTAGTTAAGTTCTTAACGATTAAATAAATAAAAAACCTTAAAACTAGGGTCAACTGTGAAACAGTATCTATGCCCCCGCAATTTTAAATAACTGGGGCTTATGGACATGATTTAAAATTGTAATCGTTATCCTTTTCCAATATAGAGACATAAATAATTATATAATAAAATTGTTGTTGTTAAATCCCATCAAATACTCTTAACATACAAATCTACTGCTACTGTTTCGCTGGTATCGCAAGTTACAGAGAAAAGTACATAATATAAATCTGAATGGAGATATCACACATACTTTGATAACTGACAGTAAATGGCGCATGTTTCAACAGACGCATGTTGATGATGACCACGGAGAACAGAGTGCTCTTCTGAATGTTGACATTTTATTGTTTGTTTACTAAGTTCATTGTCCCTTTTCAATACAAATCCAGGGTTTGTAACTCTTTTCTCAGAAGATGTAGACGGGTCACAGGTTTTACTTAAACTGCATATGTGTTCACCACTGCCGTTCTTATGACCGAAATATCTCTGTAAGGATCTAACACTTCCAGTTAAAAATAATTTATTTTTCCAAAACTTCACGAATTTATTAGTATTCATGGCAGATTTTCGCTCTGGTAAGAATACGCCGTTAACGATATCAGAATTGTTAAAATCCCGTTTATTATCAATCGTTCGTTGTAAATGTTTACATTCCAAAGCATTTGGTTTCAGCCATTTGCGCAGGCAGCCTGTAGTCAACCATTTACGGCGATTGCAATAAGAACACCTTTCATAGTTCTTATTCATACTTGCCCCGCCACGATTTCAATTTCTTCACCAAGAATAAAGCTAATTTGGACCAAATCCAAAACTTTTTAATTATTTGGAAATATGTAGCACGATCATACTATACTGTATATATAATAAATATAGTATTGAAAGTGTCAAATTGAATTAGACTTCGACATTTAACAATTTCGTTACCTGGGACAGCTGATAGACATTGACGTTAACAAATTCTCTTAATAATTACATTTCTTTGAGAAACACTAGTTTTTGTCTATGGGTTGAATATATTAATATTATTGCCAGATCGAAACGCTCTTTACTAATTATCGGCTTTTTTAATCACTTGGTACCTTCAAGATAACCTAGTATCAGAAACACGAATAGGACTTTGTTTGTTTATTTATTACACTTCCATGCCTTAATTACTCAACTAGTCATAACGAAATTTTCTATACAAATTCATTCACAGGAGCAAAGAGAACATGGGTGATATGAAGGAAAGACAAAACCAATTTAATATTTGGTTTTATTCTAATCAAAATTATAGAAGGAATGATGTCAAAATATTTCTTTTACAAGTTGACACCTTCAAATTAGTACAAACATATAAAGAAGGATTTACACCACAATGGGATACCTTTAATCAAGAAACAAGTTCATTAAACGATAGTCCAACACAGGAACTCGCCCTGTTGCCATGAATAAATTGCAACATGGTACCGAGAAAAGAATCTGTGTTTTAATCTGTACAACACACAAGACTTGTGTTTTATCTTTTGTAAATATGTAAGCTGTAGTTGGGTTGACAAAAACCTGAACTAAATAAGTTACTTTTATGTTTGCGACCCAGTCACTGACTTTGACTTATTGTCAGCGACAGTTAAATACGACGTGACGAGCTACAAAAACAAAATCATTACGATGTATTGCCAAGCGGGAAAGTGATTCGTAGCAGTGACAAGCTACACGCAGGGTTGCGGTATTACGGTAACAAAACAACGGACATGTCTCAATTTTACAAAGACAATGGTCTGAATGCTTTCATCTTTGTTCTTACCGTTATTGGTACTGGGGAATACGTGGTTTAACCATCGCTTTACCACCTCTCTCATTGTACCACCTAGCCTATGTCGACCGATAATTTGATTTGATTGACAAAATCTACACTGACGCATGTGGAGCCGGGGCAAAAGTTATTTATCTATATGAAATTTTGTTTTTCAACTATTGTATGCACATTTTTGTAAATTTCATAATTCATATAATTTCATATAAATTTAACTAAAAAATAAAATAAATTTTGGATTGTTTTTGATTTATATATTTAAATAATTCTGTATTCATAGTAGACTTCTGCACGTGTAAAACGTTTCATATTTGCAACCTTAGATCCTGAGATATTCAGTTGTAACATATAAAACGATATTAGAGTGAGACCAAAGGATGTTTTTTTTTAAGTTTTGTTATCGGGACCTTGAAAATGTATAGTTTTACTCAACTCATAACTCCGATCGACAGTTTTCGTTTACGCAGAAAAGTGCAGACCGGTTTCCGACATGTAAATAATCTATGTAAGTTGAACTTTATTCGCAAGCGGCAATGACAGAGTGTTGCTTATAAATACTTATGATGCATTTTTAGCTCTATTCCACATACACAATTCTACGTGCGCTACTATAATTATTGGTCTACTGCGTAGGTATAACGGGAAGAACTTTTAGCAGTGTAAAACTGTATCAACTATGGACAAAAGTTTAGTATTTTACCCTGTGCCACACAAGCAACACAAATTTCCACTTTTAAAAATAAAAAATTAATATTCTTGTGGACTATGGTACTGTGTGGTGATTTTAGGTCAATAATCTCCAATAACTCGTGTATTTCGATACTTTCAATGAAATGTGCAATATTAAATTTCTAATGTTGCTTTAATTGTGTTCTTTTCAATATATTAGAGTGTATCAGTGATTATGGATTTATATTACGCTAATATTATTTAATAACTTCTTAAGTAATGACACTGAAGAAAATCGGAAAAATGTCAACAAAATCTCAGATATCTATTGAATTAAGTGGTAAATATTTTTAGTATTATATTAATTACATTTTTTTCATACAATATACAACGACAGTTTACTAATAATTATAATACACATTATTAACGCAATAAATGTACTATCGCATTTTTTTTATTACAGATAGTATCAGTAATGTTTTGGGGAAAAATGTTAAAATTATTTTTAAATCCCTTATTCGTATGGAATCTAGAGGCGATAAAGTTGACAACAAAGTTTTGGTAAGCTGCTATTATTATCGTGTATCCAAAATAATTAGCTTTTTAATTTAGTCAATTTTGTTCACATTATTTAGGTTTTTTAAAGGACAAACATTCCATGCCAATTGTTGTAGTTATTACTCTTCATCATTAATACTTCTTCATAGTTTTGGAATGGGAACAAATATTAGAGGAATTAATGTTGATATTTTAATTTTAAATATGAAAAAACTGGTCTTGATTTATGTCAACAATAAATAATTTCTTGTTACACAAAAGAGTTCATCTAAAACTAGTCAAAAGCTAGCTGAGGTTCTGCTTTAGATTGGATCATTGTTAACAATATTGATAAGATACTTGACAATGGCATGAGTCACTTAGGTGTGTCTGGTGAGCCTATTTTGTTGATTGTGTTTGTGATCCCACTGGATACTAAACACCCACAGCACAATTGTGGTTGACCATCATATAAAATTGTGTGAATCATAACTGTCTGTTTTTAGCTCAAGGATATCTTAATCTATAATGATTACAGACAAATATCCCAAAGTATTAATTTGAAAAAGATTAATTGTGTACTGCTATTTTTTTCACATTATATATGTATCTTTTTATTTTATCTTTAAATCAATATACTTTCTTTGATATTATCTGTTATCTAATATTTTCACATCAAATTTCTTTATTATCTTATCTTATATGAAACTATCCTTATCTTTGTATTTAAAAGAGTGTTAGAACATATTAAAAAACAAACAGATTTCTAATATGATATCCATTGTTTCTTAATGAGTAATTATGTCAGTGACAATATTAATGTTTTCAGGTGGTAACTGCCTATAGAGTTTTCATAACAACGGCAAAAGTACCAACAAGGGTAAATATTTATTTTAAAATTTAGTTTTCCTTGTTTTGCATATAAACTTTCCAGAGTCTGCATTTTTGTTTAAGAAAACTTTTTGACTTTTGTATAGCAGGGATGTTATGAAAGTGCACCAAGACGAGATACATATTACTTGTAGGTAGTATTTTGTTCCAAGAGAAGATCACACTTACAAACATGTTTGCACAAGTCCAACTAACTAAAACATGTTGTCAAAATCATTAATCTATGAGTTCAAAAATTTATACTGGTAATATTTGGGGAGTGTAGTTTCAGAACCCCTATATTGTATGACTTTCCATTCATTATAGTGGGTTCTGAAACTACACCCCTCATTTAGGAAAAAGATCATGAATAGCTAATGCACTTGAGAGTTATACCAATGAGTAAGTCTTTATCCTGGGTGGGACACATGCAAGCACTATTCCTGACCCATCTAAACAGCAACGAGTACCACAAACTGACTTCAAAGAAACTACATTTTGATTATCAAACCACATTGCACCATAGATAGGTTTGGCAGGAATAACATCTATTTACTTGATATAGGGAGGTCTACGTCCAGCAGAAAAATAATATTGGCTGATGTTATACGTGCAAATCAAACTCACAAAGTTTTCTGCACAGGCTCTGGACACAAGTGCTATTACTGCTAAACAAAATAGAATAGAAAATTTACAGGAATGACATGTCATGTACACTATTATGTGATTCCCATACATTTTCATTTTATTCATTTAGCACTAATGACACTTATCTACAGGGTCAAGGTCAACTAATTTTTTACCACTGTACCAAACAGTTGGTAAATTTCATTAGCCCTTTAAAGCAAAAACATGTATATGGATCCTTTGTTTTGTTAATTTTATTTGTAACAATAAATCAAATATTTTTAAATTAACGATAGATTGACAATGGATTTCACCTGATGGAAATTGAAGCCTTGGAGAGTAAAAAAGCTAATCATCTATCAATAACGCTCATTCATGAACACAAGCCAGTTTCCATTCTTATAGGTGAGTGACTAATTATTCCTATTGTATTATAATTAAGGTTTGAAGGTCAAAATTGCCATTTACTATGGCAATTATCCTGTGTTATGAAATCATTACTATTGGTATATAATTTTATTGACTACTGTCTTGGGATCTAAAAGTATGAACAGCTTTATTAGCAAATTTAATTTTTTATATAATTAATTATTAATTAGAAATTTAACATTTTTGCAACTTTAAACTATTTTAGTTTTTATTCACAATTTATTGGCATTGAGTTAAATAAATGGCCTATAAACTTTAAAACTTGTTTATACTAGTCAAAGTGGCAAACACAGGAAAACCACCACCAGATTCTAAAGCAAACACCTTATACCCAACTGAGGCTTAACATTAAGAATCATCATATGCCTCCATGATGATGGAGGCATATGATGATTCTTATATGATGATATATTGTGGCTGATGATTGGTTCAAAGCCTGTGATTTGTTCTTTGCATCATTCACTAGGTCAATAAGGTAAAACAAAATGGAGAAGTTAAACATTATATACATTTATATTCAAGGGAGCACTCATGTATTACTCATGACTGTCTGCACTTTATTTTGTATGCTATTAATATTTTATTTTTAAATATGTATGTAGGATAGAGACATTTTAAGACGTGTTTTGCTGTTTTTCTTGCTATCTGCAATTTCTGGTTGTATTTTAAATAGAAGTGTTATGAGTTTGTTGACAGAGTTAGTCATAACATTAAATAAGTTCTCTTTATAGAATTCCACATATATGATTCAAACATTCATTTCACTTTCTGGCTAGTATCAATAAGGTCTACATGATACAATCTATTTTTGGAATATTGATAAATTGTACTTTTTAAGAAAATCCTGTCATATTTAAAAAAACCATGTTTTCTGTTGGAATCTGCGTAATTATTTATATATGTATATATATAATAACGTTATTATTAAATATTTTGTTTATTATACCCCTGCCATTGTATTTATATCACATCCCCGGAGTACTAGCTAACAGAGTTAAGCGATCTTTGTTGTGGAGAGTACTGCATTTATTTATTTACGTAATTGTTTTAATTTGTAGGTCATCATCTATTTTATTATTTTTTATGCTGTGTGTTTATTACTATAGGATACAGTGTTTTGAAAAGCTTTAGGATCTCCAAATTTCAAGAATTATAAAAAAAATAAATTCAACCAGCAATAGGATGTTGTGACTTAATCCACAATTTTCCCATTGACTTCGCATAACTATAAAAAATGATGAATTGAATTGATTGATGAAATTAATTTTAGGAAACAATTAGCCTAACTTAGTGCCTAAACTGACTTATATGAGCTCCAACAATTGTTTAATTAGTGGCAAAGTGGTGAAACAGTATTGTTGTTTAGGAGCTAGCATATAATTGTGTAAATTAAATTGATGTTTATTGTCCTAGAAAGCCCATTGTCAGTTCAGTATGAAAAATATTATTTGTATGGTTTTAATGTAACCGTTATTCCTATGTATAAATTAATGCCGTAGAAACTATTTCAAAAAAAGAGTTTAAAAATGCTGTTTTTTACCTAGGAAATCGTAACAATAAAAAAACCTGCATAGGAAACTAACTGTCAGATATTTCTAAACATTTTGTGGTGGCGTCCTGGCTAAAGCATTTCCATCTTAATTCTCAACCCAAAGATGTGGGTTCAGAAAGCATACACTACTTAAAAAAACAATCTGCTCTAATCGCATCTTGTACAATTAACATGTGCAGAGGAAAACTAGCACATTATGATTAACGATATAAAACGCGCCAATCCAGTTAGTTGAGCGTCATGATCATACCTTATGAAAATAATAGACAAGAAACTTTTTTCAGGTGAAGAAGGAACTTCTGAAGGAGTAATGAATGTGTTACATGCATTGACTGCAGCGTTCGATGACCTATTCCCTAATGTTGCAATGGCGGATGTCATTTCCAAGGTCCGTTCATTTAATTGTGTACATCTACTTAATCTTATTAATTGAAAGCATGAAAGAAAAATACCAGGAACAACGATTGCCTAGTAAAAAAACGTAAATTAAAAATCTCTTAAAATGATTTGACTTGATAACATCACCGAACTCTCTGGATTTTTAACTTTATATTATTTAACATAAAATTCTTTTTGTTATGAGAGTATCAAATAGACCAGGGATCGCCAAACGGCGGACCGCTGATCTATTTTGTGGGGACCGCGACGAAAATCGTTTTTCTCATTGGTATGTAAAAAAATAGCTTCGTTACTTCCACTTACACTTGTTTTTTTTTTTAAACTATAAAATGTTGTGCGGACTGCGATGGTCATTTCATTTCTTAAAACTGACCCCGAGCGAAACTAATTGGTGACCCCTGAAATAGAGTATCTGAATAGTTACTGATATTATTCATTCGCATAGATAGGATTAAGTTCTTATATGTCACCTATCTATCTATATTTATGTATACGAATGAATGAGTGTTCTACAATTAACTTAATTAAAAAACATAAAAGCGGGCATAATTAATTACCCGTGGCGACATCTGATCATGTAGTATTTTGAAAAGTAAATATAAAATAATTTAAAGTAAAAAGCAACATAATTCTACATATTATTGTTTGATGCGAAATATACACCACAGAATATAATACATATAAATGAAAATTTATTAATCACTGCTTAAGTCAATGGACCAAAACCTTATCCTGCGAGTTGCGGTTATTATATAAAATTTTACATTAGTCATTCGTGACTACTTTGCTTAATACAGTCAAAGTGCATTTCTGGTTACAAAATGAAGTAAATGGTCATTTTATTATCAGCTCGCACTTTAATTGTTAGTTGTTAGGCTTATTCACACGAGCAGTACAATTCAAACGAGAAATGGACTTAATTAGTTTAATTGGAAGTCCACTGAATGTAGATTAGTATGTCTAAATATAGACGTAAATACAAATCATTACTGTGTTAAATTATTGTAGCATTTAAACTTGTAGCATATTATGCACGTGGTTAATAATAAAATATGATAAAAAAAATACTCTACTACACATTTATTACTGAAACATACACTCATACAAACTCATATATGCACACACATGTAACTACGCATTCTATAGATACTATGCAGATACATAAATATAATATCATAAGAATCCTAATATCTTACAGTATTACCAGTTTAGGAATCCGAATTTTCTTTTACGTAACAAACTAGCTTTAAAATACAAGTACTTTCTTGCAGTCGGATGGCTGCCAATAGTAACTGTCACACAAGTTTTATCTTAGTGCGGGGTCTCGGAAACCACCTTACTACACAGTTTAATTGCTCTATGTACAATTTTCTTCTTTGTACGTTTTACTTGTGAATATAGTTACGTTGTGAGGGCTCTACGAAATAAATATTTATTTATTTAAATTTAGCCAGCTTTAATCGCACTCCACATTCTCTCGAGAACACTGCGAGAATGTGGGTTCTCGTGTGCTTCTATTGCGAGAGTGAAGCGCCTATAATATCCGTTGATAGACCATGGAGGATAGAGGTAAGAAGGATCATCTAGTATGGGGGATCAGTTGAAAAATTCTCCACCTGTAAACAGCAAATTAAGGTTCGAAAACTCGTCAAAATAGTGCTAGTGTAGAAAAGGAAATGATATGAATTTAGCAGTTATAAACGAAGTGAAGTGTGCTGGGTTGAAAAACGCATGCGCGGTGACAAAGAGGAAGTCTTTCTTTCCTTCTTTAATCTAGTATCCTACTCTAATTATTTGTGGCGCTATTTTTAAATACTTACTACTTGCTATTGTGGCGCCATCTTAATTTGCTGCCCTTCAGTGGACACTTTTTAATATACTATGATGGTTCTCCTTACCTCTATCCTACATGTGATAGACTAACGTAACGTCCAAGCCTATATTGTTTGTTGCATAACTGCGTGACAAGGGTACCTTGAGAGAGTCAAGTTTTTAATCGTCATGTTCATATTTTCGTCTGTATATATTTCACAGCCATTTTGCTTAGTACCTAACCCCTATAAATAAGATGTTTATCCTATAACACTTGTATAATGGAGCTGGTATTATTTTCATGTATCAATTTTTAGGTGAATTTGCCTTTCCCCCTACAACATGTCAGCGGTACACGAAAACATTCCACGTGCGGTGACTTTTCCAACCAATATGCGGCCATGTGCGACTTGTGTCAAACACCTTTTAGGTAATATATAGATGCTTATTTCCTATACACTGTTAACGGAAGAGGAAAACTGCTCATATTCGATTATTCGTTTTGTGGTTAAATTATGTAATGCTGTGATTGATTGCTCACTGGCTACTAGTGTCCATAAAATATTATTTTTGGATTTTACCTTCCCCACCGCAATTTAACTTATCTGCTTATGTGTCATTCAGCGTTTTTTTATTGCTGATGCCCAGCAGACAGGCTGACGGCCCAACTGTGATGGAAAGTGGTTACCTTCGTCTATGGATATTAGCAATACCAGAGGTGCTGCCAGTGTGCTGCTGGCCTTGAAGGAGGAACTGGAACCTGTCCATTGATGCCGGAACACAACGCAAAGTTGTTATGGTGGGATACTCTAGACCAGGACTGGTAACCACCCAGTCTGGAAAATACCCTACCACCTGGCAGCGTTAAACAAAAAATATGTTATTGTTATGCCACTGGTATGGTTTCCACCTATGGTTTTTTTTCAATAAATCTGTTAAGTAGTAAGTAAGTTTTTGGCACGATGTAACATGATACACATAAATAGACAAATATATTTAATTTTTCAAATTCCGAATATTTTACTTTTTATATACAAAATAAGTTTTTATAGAAAAACTCAACTAACCTCAAATCTATGTTCTATTATTTGGAACATATTTTTTAAGCTAGATTGATCATAAATTTGAAAGTCCTAACATGATTCTTTTATTTTCATAATTAAATAAAGTAAGTATTAAAACGGAAATTGACATATGATTGTAACAATTTTTTAATCTAAATTGTGTTTTCTTTTTTTGATCCATTTTAGAGCTGAGGTGGCGTGGGACATCGACACAATATATTTGGCACACGATATAAGAATGTTACATTTAAAAGACTTCGATCACTTAGATCAAAGGTGAGTTATACGGAACAAAATGATAAAATAGTAGCACATTGACAAAAAAAATACTTTTAAAGTTCCCTAGTTATTTTGATAGAAAGGCAAGTAGTTATTTCCGTCCATATGTTTGTCTGTGTGTGCTACAGCCATTGTTTTTCCAAAACTTCGGTCGGCTAAACCTAGCTGACCTGTGCTCATTTCGTTAGGCTATACTCGAGATAAGTCAACAATTGTGTTCCGGCATTAGGAGACAAGTTCCAATGGTTCTTTAGAGAGCGTTAGCACACTGATAGCGCCTTTTGTGTTACAAATTTCCATAGGCGATGGTAACCGCTTTCCATCAAGTGGGCCGTCTGCGTATCTGCTGAACTCATGCAATAAAAAACAATCATATAGTTGCCCATTGCCCAAACATTCCTTTCATGCCCTCCAGAGAGAGTGTGTGACCCTGACTTATTTATGGTTTATTAAGCGCACTAAGATAAATTAACATATCAGCCCGTTTTTTTTTCGAAATTTATAGTTTACATATTTTTTTTTATTAATCACAATGAAATATGGCTTATGGCACTCAGAAATAATATAGCTTTCTACTGGTGAAACAATTTTTAAAATCGGTTCAGTGGTTAATGACTTTAGAGAGATAGATAACACTTTATTGCTCACCAAATAACTAAAAAAAATAATGCATAATTACAATACTTCTTCGCAAAACAACAGGCGGATTTCTCGCTAAAAGCGATCTCTGCCAGGCAGCCTAGCTTGAAAGAAATTCTTAACTAATCTGGCGATGTAGGTGAAGCAGATAAAAATTGGACTGTACAGTTTAAATATACATATTTACACTAATTTATACATTTAATACATATATAAGAATAAAAGTAATATAAATAAATAAATATATTATATTTCTTAAGATTATATGTGAAGAGCATTTTATATTAACAGTAGCTAATACCCGCGACTTCGTCCGCGTGGTGCGGTTATTTAACTATCCCGCGGGACTCGTCAAATTTTCGGGGTCAAAAGTATAAGCCATTTCGGAGATTAGCCGGCACAAACAGATAAACAAAAAATTTGAAAAAAGTCTAAATTAGTTCTATGTCACTTCTTACATCTCGGTTTTTAGCAAAAATTTTTTCATTGTACAGAAATTCGACCTCTACGATCTATAAGTAAATGTTTAATATATTAGACCTATTTATTTAAAGATAGATAGTACTTTCTAAGGGAGTTCCGAAATGTAGGAAATATTACTTCCTACAAACAAACAAATTCATTATCTTTACCTCTTTATAATATTAGTACCTATAGATGTGTTGAATAGTCAATATGGATAAAGCTTCATTTGTCTTCATTAGGGACCTGATACCGTTGATAATAGCGCTACAGCACAACACGTGGTTCAGCGGTATATGCGGGGACGGCGTCCGGGCGAGCGGGGAGACGTGGGAGAGCGTGTGCAGGGTGGTGCGGTGCGCGAGGCCGCAGCCGCAGAGGGTGAGCTGGCGGGCGGCGGCGCTGAGGCACGACCACGCCGCGAGGCTGGGGCACGCGCTCGCGCGCGCTCGCCACCCGCCCGCAATGCACACGGTCGACCTCTCGCAGAACCACATCGAGGATAAAGGTGGGTTCCACTTTTTAACCGCCTTCAAAAAAAGGAGGAGGTTCTTAATTCGTCGGGATCTTTTTTTTTTGTTTTTATTTTATTTTTATGTATGTTCACCGATTACATTATAACAACAGTTCACAACTGTCCCACAGTTGGGCTTGGGCCTCCCACGGTAGGGGAATGGACGGTATACCCGCCACGCTTGTCCAAGGCAGCTTGGCAGGTTTGACACATCGGTTGTCTCGATGTGCAGGTTGCATCACGATGTTTTCCTTGCGCGTGGTTATTGTAACAAGATGCACATTAGGTCAGAAAACACCCTAAGTGGTGCATGCGTTCCGGCCAGGATCGAACCCGCGACCTTTGGTTTAGGACGCGTGCTAGCCATTACGCTACCACTTCATCACTCATCACTTTTGTTGCATCAGTGAAAAAAATATTCTCTGGATTAAGATTTTCTTTCTATGTATTTAGATGCTTAAGTACGGTAGACATCAATTTCCGGTAGCTTGATCATTCTCTGTACATTTTGAAAGTTCTTGTGGAGTACAGCCGTTATTACGGGGTAAAACATCAATCTCCGGTAGATTGATCATTACCCCGTATAATTCGAACCGTAGTAAGTGAAGCCGAACTTTACGTGAATGCACGCCTAAGTAAATAAAAACTGTGATTATAAAAATAAAGTAGGGCAGTGTTTTAAAGTATCTGAAAAAACTCAAACAATGAAGTAAGTCGCCTCCATATAGTTTAAAACACAATTAAGTAAAAGTGTTATAATATCCTAATTATATAACTTTCTTTAAACAATAAATTCCGCAAAACATAATCATTCATATTAACAATAGCCAATATAATATGACACTCATTCATTGTTAACTTTGTTTGTATACAACATTAATCGCTATTGTAATACAATGTGCATTGTAATAAATATTCAATTATAGTCTGTGTAATGTTTGTCTGCCTTAGTAAGTAATAGATGGTCGCGCAACTGTCCATTCAGAATCAGTTACTGTGTCAACTTCATCAGCTAATTTAAAGGGCAAGTAAGTTTGGAGCAAACTATACAGGAGAATTTTTCAAGTGGATTTTCAGGGCCGAATCATAATCTATATGAAATAGTCGAAAACCGTCCAGTGTCTCTTAATATTCTTCTATGATGACGAAAAGTAAATTTAACACCAGATTTTTGAAAAAAAATATTACTTTTGTCAATCGAATATGCAGATTTTGGAGAAAATAAAGATAGTTAGATAGATAAAAGTTTATTATACACCAATACAGAAAACTTACGAACTAATATAATTCTAATTGTGTAGTGCGATCTTGTCGCTAAAAAGCGATCACTTCCAGATAACCCGCGGCAAGAATATTGCTGATTAGGAGTGGCGATGGTGGTATACATAATTATTGCACGATCACTTACATATTAATAATAAATATATAACTATACGGCTTTAGAATAAATTAATATGTGTATTACAAATCGATTTTAACAACAAAGTAGACTATGCCCATGGCGGCCAAGTGCCCACAAATCATTTCCAAAAATTAATAAACGCCTGGTCGACACTACAGGAGACCGGAAGGCTGGAGCTGACCTCGCTCAAAGGATTAACCTTTGTATCCAGCGAGGTAATGCTGCCAGCCTTCTACGTACAATGCCCAGCGACAGTGGTCTGGTGGGGCTGGACGGGCTTTAATTTTAGTTATTATTTTAATTTTAGTAGATATATTATAACATATTTAGTGTATAATTTTTTAAAAAATAATAATTATTAATCATTTCGGACTATAACTTAAATTTAATGTATTGTTATAATACATATGTTGTTAAAATCGATTTATAACTATACTATATATACAAATATATCTAATATATAAAATTCTCGTGTCACAGTTTTCGTTGCCATACTCCTCCGAAACGGCTTGACCGATTTTGATGAAATTTTTTGTGCTTATCCGGTATCTATGAGAATCGGCCAACATCTATTTTTCATCCCCCTAAATGTTAGGGGTAGTCCACCCCTAAATTTTTTTATTTATTTTTTAGACAAAATTTTTAATTTATATTTTTTTATGATACAACATACAAAAATACATACAACCCTAGATTTTCAACCCTCTACGATCAACCCCTATTTTTTACAGGGCAGGACGACGTCTGCCGGGACAGCTAGTATAAATATAATATATAAAATTACTGTACAGTGTACACCAAATCATGTAAGGATCAATTACTCTAGATAAATTTCAAACAGCAAACTAAGGGAGAGGATTAATTTTTCTAAATATTATTTTATAATACATATTGATTTCGGTGAATTTTAATATATTTTTAATAGGGATATGTAGAGAGTTTCGATATGTTGTTGTTTAAGAAATTGCCAACACGTTGGCTACTCAATCAAAATGAAATTTAAATTATGTTTATTAATTTGCAGGTGCTATTAGTATACTGTCTGGTTTGGCGAACAATCCTGACGGTTTAAGACACATTGCGTTGTCGCAGTGCGGTATCACCGGGAAGACGGTGACCCATCTTGCGACTATGCTCAATGATAACCCGTGCCATTTATCAACGCTCTCGCATTTAGATCTGTCACACAATAATCTTAAAGATGATGTACATGTAAGTAGCATTTTTATTTTAGTCAGTTTATACTTATACCCTTTCTACAATCATTCATATAGGAAAAAGAATTGGATATGTTTGCCGGTAGCTACTGGTTTTCATTACTTTAAAAGGAAACTCCTGATTTCAATAGTTAGAATAATATTTTAAGATAATTTGTATACAGTTACATAATGCTCTTATATAATAGTTTCAAACAAGATTGTCAAATCACAATTTTTGTGTATAATTTTTCTTTCTCTTTATAGTATAAAGAAGTAAGAGAAAGAATTAAATTTTGCACAAATTTTGCAATATTAAATAAGTATTTCAAATTTTATACAATATTTATTTATTTCTCTTGCAAATGATTCCTTGGTCAATATAATTATTGTCTTTTGCAGAATTTGTATAATTTTCTCGCACAACCCAATGTCTTAACACATTTGAATTTAACGAATACGGAAACGACTTTGGAAAATGTAAGTGTGCTTGATTTTTATTAGATTTTGTTATTGTAACCCTTCCGATTATTTAGACATTACATATCATTATATACAACAACATATCACATGCGGGGTTTTTGTGTAATATCGAAGTAGGAAACTTTGATGTGATGTCAATTCGTAATCTGTAGTTAAGGTACGGTGAAACAGTATTTCGCGAATACATTTAGAATGGGTGAACCAACATAACTTATTTTATTTTATTTAGATTTATAGCTTGGCAGCTAGGCCTTTAAGCCAGATCTTAGTTTATATAATTTAGTTTCATCATTTTCTTAAGCCCTATGTGTTGCACAGCTGAACTGTAGGTAATCAGCTAGTGCCAATCAACGGAGTTCTTGTGACAACTCACAAAACACATAATTACTACTCAAAAACTATCAATATCCTAAAACTATTGTTCATTTTAAGTAATTTTACACATTTTTAAAAAATAAAACTGCTCAGCACTACATCTCGTTTCAGTTCCCGCTAAAAACTCCCAACACAACTTATGTATTGAAGGGTATTATGTGGTGTGGCATAGAGAGGGTCTCAATATTGAACTTTGTAATCTCCCCAACTTAATGAGTTTGTTATATCAGGAGTAACATGATTTCTTAACTTTAATGTACACATCCCTGCCTCTTGATTTCCCACTCTCGCTAGACCCATAAGTTTGCTGGAAGAAAACTCTTTTAGGGTTAAGCCCATTTTGTACATTGCCACTATTTAGTTATTAGTTTTATATGTAACTATTTTCTGTATAATAAAAAAAATATAATGACTTCCAGCCTGTCTGACATTATTAGATACATCTTAGAAAGTGCTTGGTTCTCATTTTTACATGCCAGAGACAAGATTTTATACATACCCTACATTTTTTGACCCTAAGCATAAGTATTTTGTTGAAATTTAAGCAAAAGTTTTTTGGGGTAATTACACCCCAAGCTGGAGACACTGCACATAGATTTTTGTTAAGAGTAGTAAATAATAAAGAGTAGTAGTTTTCAGGTTGCCTGGAAGAGATCGCTTTTAACGATAAGGCCGCCTTTTGTTTTACCAAGTAACTATTGTCTTGTTGCATTTTGGAACGAAGTACCTTATCGCGCGTTGCGAAAGGGGAAGACGGAAAAAATTAAGACCAAAAGTTGTAACCACACTTTTTGCTATAGTTGTAAGCCGTGCGGCGTGCGCGTGTTTCTCTGTCTGTTTCTCTCTCTCTCTCTCATTATTACTAAAATTGAGCCTACTGATTAAGTTAACTTAATTTTTTTTATTACAATTCCTTCACTAATTAATCGAAAGGAACTTCGTTCCATGCGGGTGTCCCTTGACACCTCTCAAGGTTTTTTTTTGTTTTGGTGAACAATAAAGTGTGGTCTATGTCAAAATGTGTCGTTTGCGCTTTAGATGTGGGGTGCGCTACTGCGTGGTTGCGCCGCGCGCCTGTCCGCGCTGGTCGCGGGGCGCAACCCGTGGTCGTCGTTGCGCCGCCCCAAGGACCCGCCGCCTTCTTTCCGCCAGTTCTTCACCGCCTGCCTAGCACTCACGCAACTCGATTTCTCGTATTGCAAGATGCCGCCGGATGCACTCAAGTGAGATCTTTATTTAATACTAGGCTGTGCTTGCGACTTCGTCCATGTTTGACCTTAATTTCCCGCGGGACTCCCGGGACAAAAGAGTACCACAGCATTTAAAAAATAATATACCATTAAAAAATAAAACTAATGTTTTGGTGAAAACTGTATCGGAACAAGCTAATTTTTATACAATCGAACAAGTTCAAACCGCTCCCGGGAAAATTCCCGCGGGATTACTGGGATAAAAATATCACGCATACATAAAATTTGCTCTCGATGTGTGAAAAAATAGTTTTAGAATTAGTTAGTTTTTTTCAATCTGGCCATTTAAAATAATTCCCAGTATAATTCCCGCGGGGTTCCTGGGATAAAATGTAGCGTAGATTTTAATTCTAAAAATTGATCAAAAACGCATCGAAATCGGCCTAGTAGTTTTTACCTGAACGCCGAACAAACGGATAAGAAATCTAAAAAATTTGCATCGTGTTCTCCGTCGTTTATACTAGGGTGGTCTGAAAAGTTTCCGACGAAACATACAAGACATTTTCTCAAGCTTTTTATTTTTCAACATAGTCTCCTTGTAACTCTACACACTTCTCCCAGCGATGCTCCCATCTCTGTAACCCATCCAAATAGTACTCGGCGTTTTTCCCTGCAAAATAATTGTTCACGTATAGTCTATTCCATTTGTTTTTTTTAATAGCTGTGCTTAAGTAATTTGTTTTTTTCAGGAGCCTTTTGTTAGGTCTGGCGTGCAACGAGAGTGCTGCCGGGGTCCAGTTAAACTTAGCTGGAGTACTGTCTTCGCCTCAGGCAGCTCATGTGCTGGAGTCCTGCATACACGGAGTTAGGTGTCTGCAATCACTCGACTTATCGGACAATAGTGAGTATTTTGTAAACATTCATACTAATATATAAAATGGTCTCGAAGGGCACTTGAAATTATTTTTGAATTGAAATGGTGAAATACATTTACGGTTAATCTCAATATTTGAAGTTTAGTTTTTATTAATAAATATTAAAAAAATATAAAGTGTTAAAACGAGGTCAGGTAAAAAGCATATCAAATAGACGTGCATGTATGAAGAGGTTAATGAAAGTAGATGAAGCGAAAGTTGTTTGTCAGGATCGTCGCAAGTGGAGATCTATAGTCTCTGCCTACCCCCATGGGAAAAAGGCGTGATAATATGTATATGTATGTATGTATGTAAAAAAATATATTTTTTATTAAAACATGAATAAACCTAATTAAATTAATATCCTACAACTATATGACTTCCCAATAAGGCACCAGTAAAAAAAGGTGTGATAACTAAGGGCCTTACTTATAAAGGTGTCTTAAATTTAAAGAAACTGCTCAGCAACTGAAGTTTTGGTAGGAATCCCTAATGTTTTCTAGTTAATAAATATAATCTGTTACTCAGGGATAATGTAGCATTATAATGGTAAAAGAATTTTTGAAATTGGTCCAGTAGTTTATTCGTTACAAAAATACAAATCTTTCCTCTTATCAAATTTAATTGTATGTATTATGTTGTATAAACTTATGTACCACTTAATTTGCAATAAAAATTATTTGAGTTTGAATGGAGTTTGAGAAAGGATGAATGGCACTTAACCAACTTCTAAGCGGTTCCCTCACTGCTGAGAATCGTGACTTTGATGGCAGAGAACAATTGCCCTCTTCCGTCAAGATCGGTTTTGAGTACGGTGGAAGGCTGAGTTTATTGAGGTGTTGAGCTGGTCTATCCGCCTATTTCAAGATCTACCACGAGGTGCATATTATCTGGATTTTTTCGGGCTATGTGGCCAAAGTACTTCAGTACTAGGTACTGCTACTGCGCCTGCACAAAGATTACAAATACCAATGCTATTTTATTTCAGGTATGGAATTAGAGTTATCTGGTATAGTGAGGGCTGTTGGGAAGAATCACTCTATTACACATTTGTCATTGAGTAGATTAACTGGGAAAAGGTCGTATGCGCCGCCGCTCATACAAGTGAGTATATCTAGTAAACTGATTTTAATTGAAAAATCTTGGATAGAAATTACGATAATAGTAATCATCGACAGACAAACACAAAAAAATTAAGTATATTCCCAAATTAAGCAAGGTACACTTATGTTATATATAGGGGACCGCTCTGGGGCCGATCCCAGACACCCAGACCATAGTAAATAACGAAGAACATTTGTTTCCGAAATTTACGATACCGGAATCAAACCCGGAGCCTTTGCGTTGCATTGAGGTAAGATGTCAGAGACTTAGCCAACTCAACCACAGAGGCCGAGAGAAATTGATTTGTGAACTTTTATAAGTTTATCAATAAATAAAATTATATCTTATCTTGATAATGGTTTTTAGTTACGAATTCACATAGGACTTGAAAACACTCAGGTTGTAAGTATCGGGAGAAACAGACTCTGGCAATAATTTCCAGTCTTTTCTTGTTTCAGTGGTGGTTTTTCTATCTATCTGAACGAAGCCCATACACAACAGTTTCCATAACAACTAAATTTTACATATTAAAGCAGAATTTTTGTCGTAAACTGGCGTGTATTTTTTTTTAGGTATCTTGCAGGGTTCAGAGGAAATAAATATGAAAACAATGACACGGGTGGCGTTAAAACTTTCAGCCAATGAAATGCCTTAATTATTGTTTTTATTTACATTTCAGGCGTTAGTACATGTCCTCCAAGAACCCGACACTGCGTTAACATCGTTAGATCTGAGCGATTGCAAACTAAAGGTATATTTTTTCCTTATCGACATTAATTGTCTTTTATGTAACTATTAGACGCATTAGTTGTGAAAAATTGTAAAATGAAAACGACCGCCAACGACGTCTGCCCTCGTGGGGTCTGACCGCCTTCGAGTCGTGCATCCGGCGATGACGTGTGTTACTTACCTCGCATCGTGCCGCCTTCCTCTTGCACTGTGGGGTGCACAGAGGTCGTGATATTGCCCATAGTCGTAGACGTATCTACTTGACACTTGTCGTTACATTTTGGCGAACTTATAGAATATATTTACAAATAGGGTAGATAATAATCAAATCAAGTTAGGCACTTTTTTAGTTGGTGTACAAAATTATGACGTCATTTTTGTGCAAGCAGAAGAGCCAAAGCTAGTTTTACCAGCAATTATAGTTTTATTTACTAGAATATGCCCATGACTTTGTTCACGCTTAAGTAGAAATTACCGCGAAATTCTCGGGAGACAAAATATTACATAAAATTTGCCATTGATCAGTGAAAAGTCACATTGGAATGAGTTTTCTTTTAATCTGGCCATTTTTAATAATTCCCATAAAAATTCCCCTTGGGTTCCCAGGATAAAAAGTAGCGCACTTAACTGATGGTGAATATCTCTTATCATAGATACATTATAGTATATACATATATACGTTATCATTAATAAATAACAATATCACATAATAATCACATTAATAACGCATTAAACTCAACGCTACATCTGTGTGTAATATTGAATAACTACTTATAACATTATCACGGAAAAAAGTGGCTTAAGGTAAAAGCCCGTGAACTAAACTGTCATTTTATGTTATAAACAATGTTTAATAACAGATACAGGAATTAAATGATTAGCAGTAAGGATTTATTTTATTTTTACTTAAACTAAAAAAAACCCATTAATTATGAATAATGACTTCTGACGGGATGTTATTATTTTAATTGACATATTTGGTTACAATACTGTACTGTTTCTTGTCAAATTCACTACAATAACAAAGAAATTAAGTCCATATAATCTACAAAACTGCTTAGCAAAACACACAGATGAGTAGAAGCCAACCTGATTTGAAGTAATATAATGAATTACGTGTTGTTTGTGACTATGTAGGTATTTATTATTGAATTGAAAAAAACGCGATTGTAGCGCCATCTATTTTACTAATTCGTCTATTCCAGGTAAACGACATTTTTTAACGAGATAAAATGTGTCCTAAGTGTTTATTCGGGTTATAAACCAGCATTATGTCGAGTTTCATTCATATTTCAGTAGTTTCCAAAAAATAAATAAAATCGCAGCGCCATCTTTTTCGCTATTTATGTCATCCCACGGAATCGATGTCATTTATCGGAATAAAAAATATCCTAAGTTATACCCCGTGATATAAGCTAGCTTTGTGTCTAATTTCATTTAAATTCGTTCAGTAGTTTTTACGTAATGATCTAACAGGCAGACAGAAAAAAAATCTAAAAATTGCATTTTCGGAGTCTGCTTGTCCGAATTAGCCCCTTTGGATTTTTTTCAGATTTTTAAAGGCATTGTACAAACTGGAACCATTCAGATTTATTGTAGTACAGATTTGTCATCTGCTCAATTATAATCGGATGTTATTGTGATTTATATAATGATCTTGCTACTCCATAATCATAATAAGTCGTGATAGCGTAATGGCTAGCGCCCGCGTTACATACTCAAAGGGCTCGGGTTTGATGCTTCCTGGAACGCATGCACCACTTGGCTGTTTTCTGCCCTAACGTCCATCTTGTTACAATTCGACCTACTTAGCAAAACAGATCCAATCCACAAACATGCCAAAATTGGATTAAGGATGCAGAAGGCTTTCAAAATGCACCTTTCATCGACTTAATAAGAATCATAACGATCTGACAACATTTACAGAATAAAACATTTTTATCACAAAGTAGCTAACCCACAAAACACCAAGAGTATAATAAACTGCTACCCGTGTAGGAACGGAGAAAGAATACAATTTCCTGCGGCCCGGCGGCCTGTCGTAAGAGGCGACAAAACAACCCTCAGCCAGGTGGTAGGGCATTTGCCCGACTGGATGGCTACCACCCCTGGTCTAGAGTATGTCGCCATAACAACCTTGTGTTGTGTTCCGGCATTAGTGACCAGGTTCCAGGCTCCCTAAAGAGAGCAGCAGCGCATTCGTAGCACCTTTGGTGTTGCAAATGTCCATAGGCGATGGTAACCGCTGTCCATCAAGTGGGCCGTCTGCCTGTCTGCTGATCTCCTGCAATAAAAAAAAAACTAACAAGATCCACGATCCATGGTAATACAAAAACCTAAAAGGTTTACTTGAATATATAGGACAAAATATAATATACAATATTCAACAAATGTTGTTTTCCAAAATAAAGACACTTTTTTGTATGCAAAATTTGAATAAAATCGTCTCTTTCTCAATACTGTCAGTATGTTGGGTTGGTTCCATTTTGCATAAGTAGGTCAATTAATTACCACGTGCTAAAAGGGGTGAAGGAAAACATCGTGATGCAACCTGCACATCGAGACAAGCCTTGGACAAGCGTGGCGGGTATACTGTCGGTTCCGCCCGTGGGAGGCCCGAGCCCAGCAGTGGGGCATTTATGGGCTGTTTTTTCTTACTCCATAATTACGGTAATATGGACAGGGTGATTTGTACGGATTGCTGAACGCGCTGGGCGGCGCCCGGCGCCTCCGCTCGCTGGACGTGGGCGGCAACCTGGCCGGGGACGCGGGCGCGAGGCTGCTCGCGAAGGCGCTGCAGTGCAACTGCACGCTGCACACTCTCTATATAGATCGGAACGCGTTCAGTTTACAAGGTATCTTTTTTAATATTGTCACATGTTATAGATATTGTACTGTTATAATAAATGTTCAGAATAGTCATTTTTTTTAACAATTGCTTTTTGATGAAATTGTGTGTTTACACTCTATTTCGGATATCGATATCGGTATAGAAGAAATTACGTAAATAGAGAAATAAACAAACTAAATACATACGATTATTTTTAATAGTAACAGGTTAAAATATACTTTTATATAGATAAAGTTTATATTTCAAATCAGTTACTTTTAAGGATGTGTCAGCTGTACCGTCCTATTTGAAATAGGCTTTAGATGGTTGATATAAAATATTTTCTACCTTAATACTTATGTAACGTATTATGTTTTGGTGGTTCTTCTCCTTAAACATCGATAACACGTTGCGATGCGCTATACATAGCGCATACATATTACATCTATGATTCTCAAAAAAATGTTCTCAAGTGGAACTTATTTTACATAAAAACTTGAATTTGGAATATACTTGAACATTCTTTAAGTTGACTAAAACATTTAAATATCACTTAAGTGAATTGTATAACTGATTATAAAACTCGTGCGTGAACTACAAACGTGATGTTGTGAGGAGAAACAATGTATACGCTGTTGTGTGTCCGTGAGGGTTGACGGACATCGCGACCGCGCTGCGGCGGTCGGTGTCGGTGCGGCGCGTGGAGTTCCCGGGCTGCGACGCGGCGGCCGGCGGCCGCGCCGCCAGCGAGCGCGTCGCCACGCTCTGGCGCGAACTGCACGAACGGTGAGCCGAACAAACAGCGACGCCCGAGCTGTCGTGCTGTGTAACTTAACGCGTGGGGTTACCAACAATCAAAAATATTAACACCAAAACCTAGAGTCAAATATGCCTAAAATCGCGATAATCACTAGAAAACTCCACAACAATGGGGATTGTTCACAAAAAATTACCCTCTGATTTTATATTTTTATTACGTAAAATAGGGTATTTTAAGATACTAATTTCAATATTTTTGTATTTTAAGCGTTCGTTTTTTTATAATTCGGTTTTAAAATTATTTCTCCGATGACGTCATAAGGGACAAGTTTACATTGATTTCTTTGCCTAGAAAACAAAATAATAAAAGTAATTTTTATCTATATATAATCATAGTAATCTGTGCTACTATTTAAATGTCACTGTCATTACTCATTACGTATCGTGATCATTTTAGTGTTTTTTGTCGCTGGGCTTATAATTTTTCGTGTTCACCCATTATTATTTTCTATAGTTATCGTTAAATTTTTTAAAGTGGTCTTTAGGGAAAATCAATGTTACAGAACTTAAATCAAGTTAATTTACAGCTAGATTTTTTTTTACACCTGAAGCAGGCAAACAGGCAGACGGCCCACCCGATTGGATTTAGTAAGGTCAAATAAAGGTCAAACGCATTTCTTACAAAATACAAGAAGATCGTACGTTTTTTTGGAATTTTAACTAGACAGAAATGATTAGGAACACTATTCCTCGAAATGGTTTTTCAAATAGCTAGATTGAAAAAAAGTGAACAATCCCAATTAAGAATAATTTACATTTGTGTTAATGTTAGTTTTTAGAATTTGGTAACCGTGTGCGTTATGTTATCGCTAACGGGGAGTAGTGGTGATCTCGCGAATTACCACAAGAACTACGTGTACGGCGTTAGTGAAATGTGTGTATCTATTTGGAATGTTTGAATTCCTTTGCCCCTCTCCACTGTTGACAAGTTGTATTCAGATGCATATCGTAGACTGCAGACACTTTATCCTTTTATGATAACTATTTTAGAGCACAGGCTGTGAAACTCTGGAATGTGTTGTCTCTTACTGTTGGAGAGGCCAAAACATTACGTATTTTTTGGAACTCACTTAATAAATATTATTTGGTCGCTAAGTAAATATGTCTAATATAATAAATATTTGCTTGGTTATCTATTATAATATATATTAAAATGACATGGGTGTTAGATATAATGATAATTCTTATTTAATTAAATTCATATATATATTTAAAGTGGCGCAAAAAGTTTTTTTTTGATGTTTTAAGAACTTCCATCAAAGGACAACTCAAAAAAATAATCGAGAGTGCACTCCAGTTTTTTTAAGTATTAAAAAATCGCCAAAAACTGTTTTTTATTCATTTTCATTTTGTATATTTTTTCTCGCAACGGTATAATTTTATAGACAAAACATAATACGTTTTTGAAAGTTTCAGTTCAAAATTTGAATTGTATAAGGTCGCTCATAATTGTCTTTAATGTACTAGTGCTAGTTATTCGCTTGAAAAAATCTAAAGCAATGCAAACATATTCAAAAACGTATTATTTTGTGTGTGTGTTTAACGTACGTACGTATATGTACGGTCCTATATTTTTTCTGCTCTATTTACATCGCCATTAAATCCATTCCATTTAATCTAGATTTCCTGTAAGAGTTCGGTTTCCGCGATAAAGCCTCTTGTTCGTTTTTGGACCTACTTATTCCAATTACAAATTTTAATAAAAACGGCTTTTTCTCAAAACTGTCAGTATGTGGGTCGGTTCCATTTTGTATAAGCAGGTCCAATTTGAATTACCTTTGCGAGCAAACAGAGTGTTACCTGTACATCAGGTTATCGAGCAACTGGTCGGCGGCGAGCGGGCACACGCTGCGCGCGCTGGCGCTGGAGCGCGCGTGGGCGGGCGGCGAGGCGGCGGCGGCGCTCGCGGCGCAGGCGGCCGCCGCGCTCCCGCCGCCGCCGCTGCCCGCCGCGCTCGAGCGCGCCGCCGCCGCCGCGCACCACCTGCTGCACCAGTACCTCCAGGTGTGCTTCTCGCGACACGCTTTGTTTAAGCCGCGTTTTCACAATAAGAGTGGACTACTATCGTGTGTAAACCACTATCCGTGTACACTCGTATGAGTGTACTCGGTCCGAACCAACTCTTATTGTGAAAACGCGGCTTTACATATCGAGGGCTTCATTACAAATGTCCGTACAGACAAAAGTGCAGTTTTACACAAAGGACAAAATTGTGAATAAAACAAAACTATAGTAGAATTATTTTGTCCGTGCAGTTTGGCCATAAATCATACCTCGGCCTAAACCCGGCTAAGGCGGTTAGCATGTTGCACGAGCGCAACGCCATTATCGATAAAAACTCCTTAAGTTTTCGTGACTTGACAGATAATAATACTATTGTTATTAAAATAACCATATATTATGAATTAGATACTTACATACAGCACTGATATAAAGGTGCTAATATATCTAGCACATCTACAGATGGATTGCCCAGTCCTTTTCCATTATCCAACATTACAACTTTGTCCTTATATACTTCATAGCCATGTCGATCCCCATTCTGTATTAAAAAATCGAAAATGGCGATATCAATCAAATTGAGTATTCTTTTTTGGACCATACCCTTCTGCACCTTCCTAGGAACAAAAAATAAATCATTAATATTTAAATCTAATGGTGTTCAAAATCAAGACCTATACATATTT
>CM022540.1:10809160-10964414 GCA_012273795.1 Dendrolimus punctatus | reverse complement strand
TGAGGATTGGAAAATTTTAGGTTTTTGGTTATTTTGGCTCTTTTTATGTTGATTACTGTCTTTTTTTTAACTTTGAAAGAAGTTTTCAACTTCGGACCTATGACAGAAGGGCAATATTAGCGAAAAAGTCAGTGAAAATAAGTAAGGTTATGTTTATTTAAAAAAAAAACAAAATTCGAGATCGCCGGACCTTAGGGGTGTTGTAAAGGCAAGTATGCCTCCCTCCCCTCCCCACTTCACCACCCCACTACTTAAAATTCATGTATTAGAAAGCTATACCTTTACCTCGAAGACTCCGAATCCGAAGATCCGCTATCGGTTGTGCCAATTTGCTAAGTTTCTTATACTGTAAAGTTGTTGAAGGGATGTCGAGGGGGGTTCTAAAAATGTTAGTCCAGTAGGAGAGTCAGTGGATGAAATATATGTAAGCCGTAAGGTCATCTGATTAATGATCATTTTGTTACCATAAACCCTTCTGAGTTGTTGCAATTAGTATTGTGACCATTGCTGTTATTTTGTTACCATAAACCCTTCTGAGTTGTTGCAACTTTTACAATATCATGCCTAATGTACTAGTTTTCAAATTATTTAATAAAAAATTTGAATTACATAAAGTATATGTAGACAGCAACACTGTTCACAAATACATCTCATTCAGTTTTTGAACAATCGTCTTCATTTTAGATATTGTTTCTGCAATAGTACTAACAAAAACGTGCGACAAATTCAAACAAAATCTATTTTGGTTGTTGGCTAGGGGATGCAAGCTGATTTTTAAACTCCGGCGCCCAATGTCGTTGAGATGGCTCTGCATATAGTTTGTGTTCTCAATATTTACCATTAGTGTATCCTGCGCAAATCTTGTCTGGAGTGATGTACGGTCTGAATTCGTATGGGCTTTCCTCGCTACATTTTTTCGGGCGCACAATGGGGAGGTACACCGCCTTCAAGACTTGGGATGTTTCGCCCTCTTCGGTCTTGAGACCCCAACCAGCGACCTAGAGAGAGAGTTGGAGATAGATACTTTGTTGTACTTCTTTTTTGTACAATGTTCGTCTGTACAGAAATAAATAAACTTGAAGTGTCTGTTTGTAATGTCAAAATAAAAATATATAAAAATATCAGAGAAGATAATTCGAACCAGGAGATTCCGAAAACGCAATTTCTAGAATTTTGTCTCTCTAGACCGATTTCGACGGGACTTTCACTGGCAGATAGTTGATGTTATCAGGAGCACAGCTAATCTTTACTCAAAACCTAGACTAGTATTTGCGTACGAACGGCAGACTTATACTTAAAAAGCAATCTGTTCCAGATAGCCCGTCTCTGGCAGAAAATAAAGTGAATTGGATATGACTATGATGGTACACATCTTATACGACTACTTACATTTTGTAGTAAACCAGCTTTGCTGTGACCATACAGCCGTTTCAGAGATTAGCAAGAACACCCAGACAGACCGACAAAATTGTATCTTCGGAATAACCTGGTTCGAATTATCCCCCTGATTTTTTCACATTTTTATTTTTATATTACAAACAGACGCTTAAATTTTATTTTATCGAACCTCCCTCCGAATCAAGAACTGGTGCCGCCGATAACGCCAGAAGAAGTCCATAGGGCTCTTTGCCGCATGAGGTATCAGAAAGCTATTGGATCCGATCCTCACCCTAAACATCCCGAGCCAATGGAGACTGAGTGTTATCACTCCAGTCTTCAAAGGTAAGGGATCGGCGCAGGAGTGTGAAAACTACCGCGTAATAAAAGTACTGTCCCACACCATGAAGCTTTTTGAGCGCATAATAGACTCTCGGATCCGGCAGGAGTGCACTGTCTCGGGATGTCAATATGGGTTTCGCCCTGGGCATAGTACCATGGACCCTATTTTTGCCCTAAGGATCATCATGGAGAAATATAGGACGAATAATACGCCTCTGCATTTTCTGTTTTTGGATCTGCAGAAAATCTTCGATTGTGTTCCTTGTGTGATGATCTGGTGGGCGTTGAGGTCCAAAGGGGTGCCAGAAACCTATATTGATATAATCCGGGATATACATGTACCGATTCCATGGTTCGGGCCGCTGTTGGCGACACCACATCCTTCCCCATTACCGTAAGCGTGCACCAGGGATCGGTCGTTAGCCCGTTTCTATTCAGCGTGATATTAGACGAAGTGTCGAACAGCATCAGAGATGCGCATGAGCAATCTCCATGATTGCTCATGCGCATCTCATCGTATCGTGCGGGCAAATTCAGAAAAGTGGCGCCTAATGCGACGTGTAAATGCGTGAAAGAGGTCGCTAGAGAACGGCGGTCTGAAACAAAATGTGGCGAATACTGAGTTCTTGGCCTGCAACACTACAGATGCCACATCCGTGCGCAAAGGCGATGATACGGTCGAGCGCATGGGTCAGTTTAAGTACTTGGCATCTGTCCTTAGTGCGTCCGGGGATATCGACCTCGACGTCAAGGCTCGTGTCGCAGCAACTTGGGCCAAGTGGCGTAAGGTGACAGGTGTCATTTGTGACCCTAACGATGCCGGTCAAATTAAAAGGACAGGTCTATAAATCCATCATTAGACCTGTCCTTTGTATGGCAGTGAAGCGTGACTTCTACTTGAGCGACTCAAGCTGGAACTGGGTCTCATGGAGATGAATATGCTGCGATGGATGTGTGGAGTGACGCGAAAAGACCGGTTCAGGAACTCCCGCATAACCGGCAGTCTTTATGTGCGTGACATAGCAGACAAACTTCAAGAGTGTCGCCGACGCTGGTGCAGCCACGTTTTACGCAGACCTGCTAATTATGTGGTTAACAAATATCTAGCCTTGCCGCCTCCGCCAGGTCCCGGTCCTTCGACCGAAATTCCCAAGAAATGTTGGCTTGACGTCGTGAAAGATGACATGCGTGCCAATGGTCTCAAAATGGGGGTTGCTGAAGACCGCGCGAAGCAGAGTAGAAAAAGTAGGAAAGCGGTTACCTTGGGCATCGGAGTGAACGCTCCGAACGCAACCGGGATTTAACGCTCGGATGATGATGATGATGCATCACGCTAGTAATTTAGCCGAGTACCAAGTAATTTAGTAACTAAACGCATATCATTCAGTCGAGTTAATCTACTTCGTTCCATCTTTTTCTGCGAGTAGCGCCTCTCACCACGCGTCACTGATTACTCGTTCATTTGTTTAAACAAGTACGATATGTGCAGGATCCGAAAGCCAGTTGGTAGGATATTTGCCCGACTGGATGGCTACTACCCGTAGTCTAGATTATACCGCCATAACAACCTTGAGTTGTGTTTCGGCATTAGTGGCCAGGTTCTAGTATCCCTTAAGAGAGCAGCAGCGCGTTTGTTGCAACTTTGGTGTTGCAAATGTCTTTAGGCGATGGTAACCGCTTTCCATCAAGTGAGCCGCCTGCCTGTCTGCTGAACTCCTGTAATAAAAACAAACTAACCCGTTATTTTACTCATAGATAATACTATATATGTAAAAGTTTTAGTCGAGTTCATTAGCTGGAGCGAAAAAAACATTTTAAAATTTGTTTCTGTATATTTACAACATGAATGCTTGTGCAATGTTATGTCCCCATATTGCAAAAATAAAGAAAAAAACACATTTCTAGGATAATACGTTGTCCGTGAGACTATTAATTTCGCGCTTTTTGTTGTATTAAATTCATACTTAGTAATTCAGTATAATTAATATTAATAATATTGACAAAACGTGAAAAAATATTCAAAGTAATTAGTCAAATAAATGTTTTATATAGTGCATTCATATGATTCAACTCAATACCTACAAGTTACTAGACGAACATGTAAGGACACACTCGCACCTGTGAAGTCAAGATATTACAATAAAAAATGTGGGCTGACTAATCACCCTAATCCACAGCACAAACAGCCACGCACGTGCCAAGAATTAGGACACTATACCTTTCTCATTCCATCGTCCAGCGGATTCCCGTAAATTTCCTCATTGAAGTCTAAACAGATTGGTCTCACGTAGCGATTGAATTTAATCTCAGTAAGCAGCTTCAGGACTGCAAGATCGTTTTGGTAGTTGGCGCTGCTGCCGAAATAATTCGTTGCGATTTCGACGGCCGCGACCTTGAAAGATAGAAATATATATTTGAGAATAGCATAGCTGGCACAGTTAGCAATTAGGCGTCGGGCAGGATGCGGGATTTAGGAGTGGCCTTCGAGGCAAAAATATTCACTTCACTTCAATTCATTACAATTTTTCACGATCTGTACGTATTCTATGTATATTCATGTAAAAAGTTCAATAATAATTACACAGTCCACAAGAGTTTAATTTCCAAAACCAGAAGCAACTGCCACCAATAGAACTTAAATTCTCAACAAATTTATTATGTTATACAAGCAAAAATATTTACTTACTTCCAATTTCTGTGCAAAAATGTCATGCATATCATTCCATGGTCTGTATATTTTTCCAACTGCGACTGAGTACGTATGCGGAAGTATCACTTTTGGTTCATTCGTCCAAAAACAATGGGCAGCTGGAGAACAAAACATACAGTTTATTTACAACATTACACGAAGGCCATTATTTTGGGGGGAACTTGAAGAGTGATTATATTTCAAAGTTTATTTCATTCAACGTTAAAATTTTGTTGCGATTCATTTTGCCACTTGTCAGTTGAAGTTTTTCCACTTGTACGTTGCGATTCGTTGTTCCACTTGTCCGTTGCGATTCGTTTTTCCACTTGTCCGTTGAAGTTTCACTTCTAATATGTGTCCCAGCACACATTTCGATTTTTGTACATCTACTGGAGAGTAAAAACACTCTAGAAACATTTTAATAAAGCCACCTCTCAATGGATTACATTTAAAGTACCTGATATAACGGCTGTGCTGGTGACGATGGTCCCTCCGCATATCTGCTGAAATGGTTCCGTGTCTTTGCTATAAAGGCCAGCGTGCCAAGGCACCTCGCCCGAAACCACTTCAAATCCACCAATTATTAATCCATTATTAACCTTTATCAATCCGCACGCTGAAAAAATTACGGCATGTTATATAAATGTTAAATCGTTATATTTTTGATAATTCACACTGTAGTTTTAGAAATTATAGCCTATGTGTTATTCTGATGTGTAAGCTATATTATTGTAAAGTGTCATCCAAATCTATTCAGTAGTTTTTGTGTGAAAGAGTAACAAATATACATCAATACATTTTTACAAACTTTCGCGTTTTTAATATTAGTAGGATGAAGAACACATTGCAATTTTATTTATTTCAATTCACGTAAAAACTACTAGGCCGATTTCGATTCGGTTTTTGCTAATCGACAGTTAATTTTCAGACTTAAAATATTCGCTCCTTTTTATCCCGGTAATCCCCGGGAATTTTCTCCGGAGCGGTTTATTCTTGTTCGGGTGCAAAAAAATCACTAAACGATAGCTTAAATTTTTTTTAATACTGCAGTATTTTGTGTTCCGGGAATCCCGCGGGAATTTGAAATCGTGTGGAGGAAATTGCGGGCATATCCTAGTATAATTATGTATCCCTATGAGAGATGCATGTATGGTTCAAGTCGCAGGTGCAAGGCGAGACACGAAGAGTCGCTTCTGTCTGATTCGTTTAAATCGTATGTTAAATTTAGCGTAAATATATAATCTGTTCTCTATTTCGTACATTAATAGTTCAACAAGTCATAAAGCTACTATAAAGCTCCCTAGATGCCATAATTTCCCAATGAGATAGCGAGATGAAAGTAATTTCGATGCTGATACTCACCAACAGCAATATCCTCTTTTGCGCAAGTTTCGACATGGTCGAAGTAACCAGTCTCAGTGCATCTCATCACCGTGAGGTCATCATGGGTGATATTGTCTTTGCATTTTGGTACGACTATTTCACCAGGGCGTACGTAATCATTGCAAATCACCAAACCATTACTGGTCTCACACATGTAGTCTACATTTGGATCTTTCTTGAGATGGCATGGAACTGAAATAATAAGTATCGCTGATATTCTACATTCACGCTGAAAGTGACTGTGTTTCGATGGTGTGGAATGGGGATGGTTGTGTTTGTATATGTAGTGTTAATAATCAGGAAGAGCATGATTCTGTTGTATTTTCCACTAATTGTTCAGTCACAATGTGAGCAGCCGTACTTGATAGTTATCCGATTAGCGTATGGGTGTCCCGATGCAATATACGTCCCCGTGATTCGTCAATTGTTCACCTCATGCTTCGCGGCTCGATTAACGCAAGATTCTGCAGCGGTTGCTTCGTAGTCGCGTTTGTATTGCGTCTACTTTTACTTCTGATACTAAGTATTTTGTAAAAAACATTATATTAAAAAAGAAGTTCGATTATGGGATGTCGGTAAACAATGTTTAAAATACATGTGGTAATTTTCTTCTTATTTCGCCCGGTTCTTATAAAATCAAAAACACCCCTTATACGACATATATACCGTAAAGTAGCATAACACAGTAAGATCTGAACCCGTAGCACCTAGTTATATTCAAAGACAAGTGAAATGTTTCAATATTGCTTTTGTTTTCTTTCAACTTCTCCCAGTTCGTTTGGGATCGATAAAAATATGTTTTTCGCTTCCACGCTAGTCTGGTATACTACAAATTATATGTCATCCTACACACAATACACCGATTTGTTTTTTCACTATAGAAAAAACCACTAAGGATTAAAACATTTCATCGATTAATTAAAACAATTTTCTTTGAAATTATTTTCCACGCCGAAAAGCTTATTTGATACCTAATCACTACAGTTACCTTCCTCATACGCCTGATTTTGCGTATGAACATCGTACACGACCTGTCAGCAATCCAGTGTACGAATATCTCAGATGATGTCAATGAATCTTTTATCGAACTTAATCGAACCATAGAAAATGTAAGTCCAAAAAGTTGTTACATCTAGCGTCAAAGCGCTAAGTTGGCAAAAGTATTCCATCTTAATCAAAATGCTTACATAACACTAAGAATGTACTTACGCTCATTGAGTTATATGTACTACGTACTAGAGAAGCTATTCAAAGCAAAAGAAATCGAACTTGGTGATAGCGGGGTCCTGCGCGACTAACTCATGTAAGTGCAATGTCGAAACACTAGTTATGCCATCTAACCAAACTATTAAAACATGCAGCGCTAGATCGCCTAGAGAGTATGGTTTAAATTCGCCTGAACATGGCTGCAGCGATAACGTGTAGAGAAGAGTTAAGTTAAAAAGTTAAGAAAAGAGTGAAAATATAATTAAAATAAGATTTTAAATCGAGAATACATAAAAATTATCGGTGAAAAGACGTTGGTTGAGTTTCATGAGTGGTTTCAACAGTATTAGAGTACAAATGAATGAATTTTTGAATAGTTACTTTTCACTCACACGCGTAAAGTATTGACTACAGCCAGACGCAGACTAAGCGAGTTCTTGTCTATGGACCATGACGAGTGTTCAAATAAGCTAGTTCCAGACGCCTTCTCTAGTACGTAGTAAATTAAACCGCTTTGCTTACGCCCGCATAAAGGCATTTCAGCCGTCCACTTTCCAGACGTGCAACTTATAGACTCTTCTCCATGAAGCTGGTACCCCTCGTTACACGTAATATCCACAAAGATTTTTGTGTAGGCATTTGGTATTTTCGGATGTGTCTCGCCTATGATGGAGTAAGATCCATCCTTAGGAGCGTCAGGAACTATGCAGTGTGGTAGGCGTTTTCTTGTACTGAAAAATACGTATGTTTGATACATCGTTTTCATTAGGTTTTTTTTTAGTGAGAACCACTATTTTTTTCATATGTAATATATAACATGTATGTAATATAACAAAACTACATTTTAAAGGTTTTAAGTGCGGTATCTTATTTAATTTTTATTCAGACGAATCGATCATACTTCAGTGTTCAGTAGCCATGGTCACTGAAGACCACAGAGTACTTTATATATACTGATATAGAGTCAACAGTCATAATGTATATACTAACGCACTCTATCGGTATACGGCACTATTCAACGGCAAAAACCGTCCAGGGGTCTAATATTATTTTGATTTTTATATTAGACTTTTGGAAATTGCGGGAGTTAATAATTTAACTCCTGCAATTCCCAAAAGCCTTTCCAAAAAATGTTTATTAGTAGTAAATAAAACAACAATTTAGCGTTAGCGTGATTTATTATGTTTCCTTTTATTAAAATATTCAAATGCATACGTTTTCATAACATCATATGTATCCACATCTAATCTGGTGCAGTTACGATGATTTACTTACAAGTTTTACCGCATCTGGGCACACAACAACCTCTTTCAGAAGAAGCCATAATCCAAGTCATCAGAGAACAAATCTTTAGGCAAATCGGTGTTCAGGGTACATGCGTAAGTCCAATGTGATCACAGAACACTAGTAAACATGATAAGCGAAGTCTTCGGAGTCCAGGAATCAAACAAAGTTGTCGAAAAATAATCAAAACACAAACAAAGTACATACATTCACGAGTCTAACTCGTATCGATCGGAATGTCATTTTGGTTTTGACATAATTGACATCTTTGAAATAAGTTTTTGGTAAATCGACAATTCATCAAAAATCCAGTAATTAAAGTTAAAAAGAGCTTTATAATTTGAAATAGGTGAGGAATAGAATTTACACACTTTAAAATATATTTATTAGCTGATATGGCTTGCAAAAACATATCAAATATTTCTTAAACAAGTAATAAAACAACTGCGTATAACGAAACATATTATTTTCTTTCATTTGGTGTTCAATTTGAGAACAGTGACATCTACTGCAATACGTACCTACTAATAGAACGCAAAAAATCTAAGAAAAAATAATTGTACTAACTGTTATGACACTGCTGAAGACAAAGATGTCATGTGTCAATCAGTATTGTTAAAGTTTTTATTTAGCCTACCTTTGACTTGTTCATTTTAATTGTTTGGTTTTAATTTTTATTCATGGTTATTGTGGTATAAATGTATATGAAGGCACTGCATTAAATCAGTTATCCGCTGACCACGGTTGTTTCAATACGGCCCCCTCGCACCCGCATACATCACAGTTATTATTTACTTTATGAGAGCTTAATCTAATGTACAAGTAAATAATAATAAATTTTAATGGATCAGAGGTAAAATAAAAAGAGAGTTAGTAGGTAGTAGAAACCAACTTGTGCTTTGTGTTCCGTTGTAGTAAAAATCAAACAAAGTACCGCGTTTAGTTTGTAATAATGTGTACGTGAGTGTGATTATGTCGTTATAAAAATAAAAGCAGTAGTTTTCACTCACCCGGTTTCTAAAGGGTCCGCTAGGTAGCCATATTTCGCTGAAAATAACATTTACGATACTTTTAAATATCCGCTTATACAGTAAGCATAAAGTTTACTCCATATAAAACTGTGGCGAACCTGTGCCTTCTTCGGTTTAGTTGACAGGCAACGTGCCAGCTACTGTTTAATTAATTCCTACTCAAATCTACGGCGGCTGTGCAATATATAGATTATAGAGGTACTAAGAACCCTAAATAAGCAATTTTAAAAATTCTTAAGTTGCTCTATTCGGCCCATCCCTGTAATGTGGCGAGAAACGATGCGATGATCTTTAATGACTAACTTAATATTATTACATACTTTATTCACTACAACTCCGGGGTAGTAATAAAAAAAAGAATTGATACTCAAACTCAAACGGATTTCCCCAGTATAAAAAAAAGCTTGATGAGGATGACCCTGTCCGCAGGTCATTTTAAATGGATGTCCCTGAGTTTAGGATAATTTTGTTTCCATCAGACTGTGTCAAAATAATGTCCTTCTCCTACTACTTGGAGTATGTTGTACCCATGTCGATTTATTTTCCACAATTTTACAGTCAAATCAAGTTTTGTATTTGTTAATTTATTGTCCGTATAAAAAGTTTATTTTTCATTTATTTATATCACAAATACATTTGACATATTTTTTTTTCGTTATGATTGCAGTATAACGCGACTAGTCCATAAGTCCCGACGCGGCCGCGCTGCGTTCCCATGGCAGTAATTTTAAATGATACGTCTGTCTGTATAGACTGATCCTTAATGACTAACTTAATATTATTAGATACTTCTCTACAGCCGGCTACCTATTTTCTGCGGCAACTTCCGTAAGTCAACGCCGCATTGACTAAAAAATATTCAACTTACGTTCGCATGTTGGCATATCGCTGCTCCAGGATCCGTAGCTACAAGTAATTTCATTATTGCCTTTCAGTTCGTATCCGTAATTACATTTAAATGTTAATGTGAAGCGTTTGTACTGGTGCGGCATGCGCAGGTTGGCTTTTTCTGAGTTGGCATTCCCTGAGTACTCGTAAGTGGCGTGCTTTGGGTGTTCAGGTAGTTCGCAGAGTTCGTCCTTGTTTGATTGAGAGCTAAATAAGAAAAAAATATACCAGTATTTTAAAACTAAAGTAATTTTGCCTGTGTATGTATTTTCAAATGATGGACAGAAAAAAGATGACTACCTAAGAGAATGTAAATGTTCTTCAGCATTTTAAATAATAAAGAGTTTAAAAAGTGGTTAAACCTTTTTTAATCGATAGTGTGTCATGGTAACCAAAACTAATTTACTAGTTATACGATGAATTTCGAACCCAGAAGGCTTTTGTGTTTGGCACTAAAGCTTATACGACAGCTTGACTGTTTAAGGATCAGGTTTCCTTTAAATGCTTAAAAGCATTCTAGTGACAAGAATGTGTTGTTATTAAATTTTTGCTCGTATAGTTAGGGGCCAGCCTGAAATTACATGACAGGAATTTCATGATTCCTCCCCCGTCCTCGTCACAGCTGGTCACACTCGTGAGACTCCTCCCACCTTAGTTTGATAATTATTCTCATACAGATAGTAATATTTTGAAGATTTTCTTTAATAGTTCAAATTTCGTTTTCTCAACCTATAATATATAAGATTTTGAAATGTGACGTCACGAAATTTAGGACCCCTCCCATCCCTTGTCACACAATGTCGCATTTCGTCGAAGTCAGAACGTCAGAACTTTACATTCAAAATATAGTGAGTCTACCGAGTAAAATCTAGGCTTTTAAAAGTCTTGCACTTTAATAAGTCTTCCTGGGCACTATCAAGAACTAGAAGTTGAGTTGGTACTGCTGATCCCCAAGCAGTATTGTAGTAGCACAGTATTAATTCTGCATAGTTGCTTAAGGGCGTATTTTAACTTTCTTACTCTGTTTACAAGGTATTTTACATATACCGTCCACGTTAAGAGTTTAGAGTAAGAGGTAAGGAAAGGAATACTCCGGTGGTTCGGGCATGTGGAAAGAATGTATGATGAAAGAATGACTAAGCAGATATACAATGCAAAAGTAGATGGATGCAGAAGTCGCGGAAGGCCACGACACACCTTCCATGATCAAATTGATCGTGTAATAGCAGAAGGTGATGTCAGGAGCCTTAAGAACAAACGAGCGTACATGACAAGAACTATGAATGTCAAAGAAGCAAGTGAGGTGTGTAAGAATAAGCCTAAATGGCGCTCTGTTGTTCGAGCCTACTCCGTAAGGGACCTGGCGTGAAGTTATGTATGTATGTATGTATGTTAAGAGTTTGTGCAGATAGATACAGAATTGCACCACAAGCATAAAGAGACATTTATTACAGCTTGTATCATGTATTTCAAGACAGAAATATCTCAGTGATTGAGAGCTTGATTTATGCTGTCGCTGATTATTTGAGTGTTTTATTTCCATTGAGAGTGAAAGAATTTGGTTTTGCTATGTCGACACAACCCTGAGCTAACTATGCGTTGAGTTTCATCCTATGGATCGCAGTGAATACAGTATCATTTGCATAAGTAATAACTTTCGCTTTTATCAGATCAATGTTAGTTCGTAGGTCGTTAATGTACACTAGAAATAGGGTAAGATCTATGCTTCCTCATGGAATACCAAATTTAATGACGACATCTTTACTTGTATGGGAAACCTATGTAGGTAATTTGGCAAGTAGCAAGTGTATTTGATGATCCTTGTTTACTACTCAGTGCTAGGCCTAGCTACATTACCCGCACGTAGGCGTCTGGTAAGTACTATCCAAATCGTCGATGTGTGATTCGGGTTGACACGTATTATTTGTAATCAAATTTTACCCAAATGTATCCAAATCACATACAGTTTTAATACATAGTACAATAAAGATAAACATAATCATTAATCACTACATAGTATAAAACAAAGTCGCCTTTTCTGTCCCTATATCCCTATGTGCGCTTAAATCTTTAAAACTACCCAACGAATTTTGATGTGGTTTTTTCCAATAGATAGAGTGATTCAAGAGGAAGGTTTATATGTATAATACTAAGGCAACATTGCAATTTTAGAGGTTTCTATGTAGTGATGCCCGTGCAAAGTCGGAGCGGGCCGCTATGTTTTTATATTGCACCCGTGCGAAGCCGGGGCGGGTCGCTAGTATTAAATAAAATTAATCACTGAACTTCAAACGAATATTCATTAGAAAATAATGTTAGGCAGAACTTATAATACATAAATATATACTTACGCGTTAGCATTTGTAGGTAACCTAGGGACACCTGTTGAACAAAAATGATTACCTGTTATTATAAGTTTATTTTTACAAGTATTTGAAGTAATTATTATTATGATAAAGGAATTCTAGGGATGACAACGGCCCTGTAAAAACTTAACTCTGGAAAACAAATAAATTTCATATGAATAGATGATGCTACACGCCATTCTCTCGCTTTTCACATGTCAGTATTTAAAACTTATTTTCTAAATAGTGGTGGACAAACCACCAAATTAGACGTAACACTTTGCACGACTACGCAATAAGCTGAGCTGGACGGCCATTCGGCGACGGCGTATGATTTAATCCCCCGCCCCCCCCCCCCCCCAAAGTTTGGAAGAATTCCGAACTCCAAAAGCATCGAGTGGTGGCAATGCAGGTGGACCCGGAGGTACAATGGTACTGCTAAAGTGCTTTAAACGAAAAACTTAAAGTCACCGATGGAGGCCTAACACCGGACATCAATCCGGAGGATATCAGAAGTGCACTGAAAGAGATGCATTTCCCATGGAATGGATTGGACACGAAAGCAGAACGACTGCGGCCACTTGTGCCGTGCATTGAGCCTCGTGCCGAATAGTTGATTCCGCAGTAGCCATAACACCATGCTCGAACTGATTCTAATAATGTATTATCTCCCTCGGCCTTACTGAGATGATCCGGCCTTTCTGTCTTCGAGGCAGGAAGGCCGGATCATCTCAGGATACAGGATGCCTGCGAGAGTGCGATCTACAAGAGCTATCTTCGAGGTTCATCTATTCATCCCCGGCGTGGTATGCGCTGCACTTTGCCACCAACAAGAAGCTGCTACAGGTGCAGCAGAGCGTCACTCCGCATATGTGCTTGGACGCGGATCGATACATGAGAAACGACGTCATCGCCCGCGACTGAACATTTCCAGCGTTGAGGAATTTCTGGCTATATTGGCAGTAATGTTCGATTACGCAGACAACGCCTGCCACACACTTCTCCACGGGATTCACTCTCTGCAGGTCCGGTCAACGCATTAAAAAGACATACTTGCAAGCTGGCTACTGACCCAACATGATCTCATTAGATGGGATTTGTTAAAGTGATGCTCGAGAGGTCGCGATACTCCACATTGCCGCAGAAAGGCCATCAGTCGGCACAGATGGGTTGACGCAAGCCGCCAACACGCCTAAGTCATGTGGCTCCCGTACTTCATCATCCGAGAGTTATTTTCCCTCCGCGCTCATACCGGAGTAATAAGCTCTCGCTCGTGGCCCTATATCGACTCTGCCGAGAAACAGGTACGGCCGATGAGCAATGATTGATTGTTTAATATGTGCAAAGGCGGTGAAAGAATATAAATTCCTGCGGCCATGCAACTTGTCGTAAGAAGCGATAAAACAACCCACAGCTAGGTGTTAAGGTATTTGCCCATCTCGATAGCTATCACCCCTGGTTAGAGGGGGGCAGGATATTGTTAGCACCTTTGGTCTTACAAATGTCCAATGGCGATGATATCCTCTTTTCATTAGGTGTGCCTCTTTTCCTGTGTGCTGAACTCATGGATTAAGAGAACATAAAATAGAACACCTACCCCAAAATAGAGACGACTGGAGGAAGCTTCACTGACAAAAGCTAAGCTTAAATATTTCGTAGATAATGAAGTCTTTCAAGTTAGTGGTCTGAATTATATACATTCTGATTTTTCTTAAATTCCGAAGCTGGCAAAGTGCAGAATAGAATAAAAATAATACCGTTGCAGCTTTTATCAGACAGTGGTCAGAAGTGCCTAACGACGATGAAATTGAGACCGAATATCTATCTGGATCGTTAGTTAGCAGAAGATCCAAGCAATTGGCAGTATGACTTTCAACGTCAGGGATCCTAGTTGCCCCTTGGACCAGCTGGGTGAGATTACACGCTATCGCAAATTTTTGAAATCTCACGGCCAGCGTGATCAGTGAGCTGGTATGGGAATAGCCACTCTTGATGGTGGGCATTAAATTCCTCCAGAATCACTCATTTGGCTGTAGGATATTTTCGTTGACCGGTCTCGGCCGCCTCGCTAAGATGTTCAATGAGCCCGATCGTCTCCCGATCTCCACTGTGTGTCCGGTAAACACAAGCATATAGAATTTTCTAAGCCTGTGTCCACTAGAACCCATATAGTAGAGAAGCTGGGGTCTTCAAGGTATCGAAGACGTCGATAGCAGATGTTGTCGCGAGCATACATACATACCCTTGTTCGTGGCTTGAATTTGTGTTTCAGGGTAAACCCTGGGTATGAAAGATAGGCCACGTCTGATGGCAGACCTATCTGCGTCTCCTAGAGGAATAAGAGAACCGGTTTTTCTGTCTTAAGGTGATGGTGGACAGAGACGAGTTTGAGTGCTGTCCTCGAATGTTTGAGAGGTGCACTTTCATCGAGAGGCGAGTGCAGCCCCTGTTTAACTTGTCTCCTATTTCTCTTTTTCATGTTTGGTTGTGGGTGAAGGTAGAGAAATGGCAGTGAAATGAGGCTTCTAATTTCAACCCTCAGATTCACAGCAAAGTACCATATCCAAAATTGTACATTACCGTTACAATTACACTGCCGTTCCACGAGTGGCTATAACGTTATTGGGGCTGACTGACTGCAGTCAGCCAGCGGTTGACCGTGCCTCGAAACCCGTTACCCTCCTTGACTAGTATTAAAATGTGGCGGTGTTACTTTTTTTCTGTTCGGTAATAAAATCAGATTGCACACACCTCGTTTAGGGATACAGTTTCGGGGTATTCTCCTACGGACGGGAGTGACATGGTCCCCAGTAGTCGTGTGAGGTATCGTCACTTAGATCTTAGAAATCACACAAAGTTAACAGCAAAATTAACAAGCAAAAGGCTTTTAAGTAGAAGTCCTGATTATCTTTCACACGAAACGTAATCAATGGTAAAATTCGAGATTTTACTAAGCCGCGACAGTCGTGGTTTCGACATTTGGCTGGCTTAACGTTTCAACTGTTGAGATGTCAACATTTATTTTATAATTTATTAGATAGCAAGAAGTAATTTACTGAGAATTGCCCTACTTATCCTCTTACTTTTTAACTCCCAAGAAAAATATAAAAATGTAAGTTGTTAATAGCGGAGCTTCAGAAATACTTTTAAAGAAAATTGAATTGAACACTATCCGTTGAGTAGTTTTGGAGATTTTTTTATTTCGTAACCAACTAATGAGAACAGCGGACGTAGACATGTATCATCTCTACGAAATACCTCGTTGTGCACGGCCTATCAAGCAATTACCGGAATTTATCAACTAGGCCATTGTCATACATGGCACCCAATTCTGCTATTACTATATTTTCAAAATCGCAGGAGACTATCGTCTCAATTATAGGTTTGTCTTTTTGTAATATATTAATGCCAATGGCGTACCCATGGCGCACCACATTGTCTTTATAAATATTTGTTAGTGAATTCTCGCATAATATGTTCAAAAATATTTATTATTAAATATTCATTTCGGCTACCGCCATATCTGTTGTTGGTAATACCAATTTTGTTTCTATTGCGTTATTCTGCTGATCGATATACAATATCGAGAAGATATTGTGGACTTAGTAGAATAAGAATTTTTAACACTACCGCAATGGAAACGTGCTTTTAATATCTTCTATCGCAGCGCCAAGGTATTGAAATAGCAGAATTGAGCCCCTAGTATTTCTCTTCCATGCTGGTAATGAAGCAAGACTTACATTCTCCAAGCGGTTCCAGATACGTCCCGTTAACACATCGTACAGTTTTCTTTCCGAATAATTCATAACTTTCTTCACAATTAACAGTAATATAGAAAGACTTGTACGTATAAACACTATACTGAAATCCGTCTACACCGTCTATATTTAATGTTGTCCCATTGCCCGGGGTTGGTTCGTAGCACAGGTTAGGTGGTATATAGGTGACGTAGCCCCCTCCCCCGCCACCCCCCCTGAAAAAAAAGGTTTTATTTTCTTACATCGTAGATGAAGGATTTTCATATAGAGCCTCTTCTTATATATTAACTAGAGTTTTCCAGTAAGTGAAAAACCCTAGCTAGTAGCTCTAGGTTACTTACAACTTAATTCGTTTTTTTTATAAATATTAAATAAACTAAGTCCATACAGTACACACAACTGCTCAGCAAAACATAAAGCCGCAGCGAAGACAACCTAATTTGAAATAATACAATGAATGACATGGTGTTTATGACCACGTAGGTATTTGTTAGTGATTTAAATAAAAACGTGATTGCATTTATTTCGCTAATACGTCTATTTTGAGGTAACAATATCATTTATCGAAATAAAATGTATCCTAAGTGTTAACTCGGGTTGTAAGTCAGCACAACGTTGATTTTCATTCATATACGTTCAGTAGTTTCCATAAAAGATGGTATTCCAGCGCCATCTTTTTCGCTATTTTCGTCCAGCCTAAGAAAACAACGTCATTTCTTCGGATAAAAGGTATCCTTAATTATGCCCCTGGATATAAGCTAGCTCTATACCGAGTTTCATTTAAATCCGTTCTGTAGTTTTCACGTGATGTTCTAATAAACAGACAGACAAATACAAAAAAAAACTAAAAATTGCTTTTTCTAGAGTTTCCTGATCCAAATGATATCCCCGGATTTTCTTTTCAAATTTTAAACGCATTGTACGAACTCTAACCATTTACAAGATTTTAGTAGTGTAGTAGTGAATAGATTATTAATAAACTAATGGTAATGGTGTGACAGAAGATGTATGTCAGAGTTTTTTTTATTTTTTATTTGACTTTATGTTGTTGGTCCGAAGACCTCACAACTTTACCGGGGTTTTTGGGGCGAGCGCCTTCGCAGGGCGAAGGCGCTCGAGCCCGGGGGCAACTTGCTTGAGGGAGCTCCCTAGGGAGTTTTACCTCGGCAGGACTGTTGCCATGAGAGGGAGATGAATCTGATGATGTCCACCAATGGGCGACACAATAAGCTAATTGAGAACGGGCGACGGGTAATACAAAGCCCGAGAAGAAGGATTCCGGCGGACCGGGATCGGCGGTGTATGTCAGAGTAGAGGAGTGTGGAAGGAAAAGACATACAGTGCCGACCCCAAATAATTGGGATATGGTGAAAGAAAAGGCAAAATATGGACAGATTATTAGTATCAATCACCTATGTTTTATGGTAAATAGGACCGTGTTTGACCACGACCTTCTCGGACGATGATGCGGTCGAAGATGGAGTACGCTTACCTAGATAATACTTATTCACACGAGACTTAAAGATATACAGATTGTACGTTTCTGGAAACACGGACTCAGGTAGCGCATTTCACATGTCTGACTTACGCAGATAATTGTAAAGGCATTTCATTCGCACTCGTGGTGTTAACATTGTCAAACGATAGCGTATACCAGAGCTCCTTGACGTACGAAGATAGAATGGTGTAGGGAGAATCAAGTCAAACAGTTCAACCGCACATTCCAAAATTAATCCTATAAAATACCGAAAGACCGGCAACTCTAAGCTTGAAGCCTTGTTTTGACAAGCTGGTTACTACCAATCAACTTATTGGCTCTTCACTCAATTGAATCTAGCGCTTCAAGCTGGTATTTAGCTGAGCCTTCCCATAGGTAAGACCAGTACTCCATGTTAGACCTTACTTGATAAATTGTACGTCTTTAACCGACGCCAAACTACAAAATTTTTGTTGCAACTCGACATGGCACAGCTTAAAAATCGAATTGGCAATCACTTGAGCTTTGTGCGGAGTTCAGATATGTAATATTTGCATAAGCCAAATATGAATCGTATACCGAAATTTCGAAGCCGCTCAAGTTTATTCAATTGGTTCGGCGTTGTTTACGATCGAGATAACTGACGTCTTCAATCCAGTATAGGAATAAATAACTCACATCCGAACACAATAAATGAATACAACTCAACGCGCAACACCACATCGAAACCTGCGTATAGGTTTGGATGTGGTGTTGCGCACACTGCACAACAAAAACAACACACAAAGTTTACAAATTTAGAACACCCAGACACATAAAGTAAACCAACACACATGGCGCTTGTTACGGTATGATAAGTATTAGGTATATTGATAAAAACCACAACACAACGCACAAAAATAAATAAATTCGCTTATACCATAGTGGTGAGCAATAAACTTCGCAGACACTATCCTCAACCAATCATTGTAACAGCAAACTGTCGCACTGATTCACAACAATAATTAAGCGTGGAAATTCAATAAAATCTATATCAAAGTTTTTGAAAAAAGGTACGGGACTTTCAAAAAAGAATAGAAAGAAGGAGGGATTGCGCTAGCGCTATTTTAATGGTGAATGGTAGAAAATATTTTAGACGGCGTAGAGAATCAGCTGACGCAAATATTTTCTTGTTGATTTGCTGAAGCTGAGAGTCCCAAGATTGCGATTTATCTATGTGAATTTAGGTTAGGTTAGTTAGGTTCTTCGCTGTATCACTTTAGGAACAACAATGCCATCAAACATAATTGGTAGTAATGAAGACCAGTCAATCAATCCTAGAAATCATTTTGTTACTCCCAGTGATAAAAGTTTTGGTTTTGTTATAACACTGAGCCCATGCCCTCAATTAACATAGAAAAATGATTTTTTATCATCATTTTTATCTATTTCGTCTGTGTTGTGATCTTCTTCCTCTTTGACCATTAGAGGTGGAGAGGAGGTTAGGACTTCTTGTAAACCTCTTTGCCCCGGCTTCTACTCGGCGGGCGACTACCGTTGTCGGCGCGGTAAAATGTTTTCTGCATCACCATATTTCATCATTCAAAGCGCTTTTTAAGATATTATAATACACCCCACGCTTTTTTACAATAATGTAACATTCATTTTTTTTACACTGTACTTAATCAAATTGCTTAATTATTTCTTTTTTCCACTCCACGGTAAGACCCCATTTATCAGAAACCAAATTTATTAAATTTTATTTTCTGTTTTTTAGTTGGATTTTTTATGAAAGCGTGTTTTTTTTAAACTATTATTTATTTTTCATTTTTTAGTTGATTTTTTTAAATACAAGCTTTTGAGATCCTGCATATCATGTAGCAGCAGAGTGCTAGCCAAGACAAGTAAAACGAGCCCAAACACGACGGGTCTATCTTGTTTAGTACAGGAGTTCGTATGGCCACCTTCCGACTCCATCATCAGATCAGCTCCATGGTACCATATTATTGCAGTGTCACGTGATATAAACATACGAGCCCAAACACGACGGGTCTATCTTGTTTAGTACAGGAGTTCCTATGACCACCTTCCGACTCCATCATCAGATCAGCTCCATGGTACCATATTATTGCACTGTCATGCGATATAAACATACGAGCCCAAACACGACGGGTCTATCTTGTTTAGTACAGGAGTTCCTATGACCACCTTCCGATTCCATCATCAGATCAGCTCCATGGTACCATATTATTGCACTGTCATGCGATATAAACATACGAGCCCAAACACGACGGGTCTATCTAGTTTAGTACAGGAGTTCCTACGGCCACCTTCCCACTCCATCATCAGATCAGCTCCATAGTACTATATTATTGCATGTCATCGACCTTTGACAGGTGTGCAAAGTTTGAATTAAATCTGATCGTTCAAAGTAGGACAAAATCGAGCTCAAAGGGGTCGGTTACAAACATACATACATACATACATACATACAGGTGGAGCTAATAAAAGCGTGTTAAAAATCAAATAAAATACCTTGCTTAAAACCGTCAAAACATAGTTTTATTTTGATTTTGTCAAAATACCAACGGAGCTCTATAAAGTTATATGAAATAAAGAAAAAATGTAATTAAGGACATAAACTAAGTTAATATAAATAGAAATCGAAAGATAATAGAAACAAAATAAGTCCTAAATTGGACCAGACTGGGTCCATAATTTAAGCCAACAAGGACTAGCGCTGTTCCTCCATATTCCATTCCATTTTATTCTTCCATTCTGGGACCATAAAGTGAAAAGTCACGGTGGTCAATACAACACACAAAACATGAACAATATAAGCAGTATACTGCAGATTGCTAAGGATAAATAATTTGCAAACTAAAAACAATATAATAAATCAATAATTTAAATAACACACACATATTATATATAACATCATTGTATTATACCCGCAAATTGCTAATGCGCTGGAACCTTGTCAAATTAACATTCACGTGACGTCATTCGCAACTACAAAGTACAGCTAACAAAAAATATCTGAAAATAAGTACAAGGTGTGGTTTATGAGGGTAGATAGAAGCATTTATGATAATTGGAATTATCTTTAAAATAAAACGAAATAAGTATTTGAATCATTTTCAACCTGTATTACATTTTAAAAATCTATTCTATCCGTGCAGGAACGGAGAAAGAATACAATTTCCTGCGGCCCGGCGGCCTGTCGTAAGAGGCGACAAAACAACCCACAGCCAGGTGGTAGGGCATTTGCCCGACTGGATGGCGACCACCCCTGGTCTAGAGTATGCCGCCATAATAACCCTGTGTTGTGTTCCGGCATTAGTGACCAGGTTCCAGGCTCCCTAAAGAGAGCAGCAGCGCATTCGTAGCACCTTTGGTGTTGCAAATGTCCATAGGCGATGGTAACCGCTGTCCATCAAGTGGGCCGTCTGCCTGTCTGCTGATCTCATGCAATAAAAAAAAAAAAAAAAAAAAAATCTAACTTCATTCTTACACTCCACTCATATAATCTAAATCCGATTCAGAATCAGTTTCTAAGTATGTTGTCTCTGAATCCCTATCGATTCCTGTGTTGATGATAAATACCTCGTCAACTTATCTATCTTTATGCCAGTATCCGTCTTCAAGCTTCTTCACGTGATGTACTTCCTTTTTCTAATCGGTAGCAGTGATTGAGTGCAAAGCCTCCAAAGTTAAAAACTCTGTTTCTCTCCAACTAGTCTACATTTTTGTCAGAAACTCTTTGTTTCACGAGGTGCCAGATGTACTCAATGGGATTGAGGTCGCAATTATATGGTGGCAGTCCTACTACTTCATGGCCGTGGTCAGTCATATAATAGTCATATAATTTATCTACGATATAGTTTTTTGGCGGTTTGTGGCTTTTTATTAATAAAAATAATTCTGGTTTCGTGTAGTTTTCGGGAAACTCAATGTTACGTGCTTGGAGCCACTCCACCATCATTTGTTTTTTTGAACTCATATTAGAAGTTTTATCTGCCTCTTTTCTGTGATAAGGGGCATTGTCCATTACAATGATACTATTAGGCGGTATATTAGGTACGAGCTTTTTGATTAACCATTTGGTAAAATTTTCTGAATTCATTTGGTCGTGATAGTCGCCGGTTTTTGTGTCTGTTTTAAACATTAAAAGTGCGTTATCCACAAATCGTAATTTACTCTCAGCGTGAACTACTATCCAGCGGCGACCAGTGCTATCGTTCTTTCTCACTCCAACAGCCATAGTAGACTGCCAACACTTTTTCACAGTGTAGTGGGCGTGAATTCAGGTCTCATCTATATAAAACATTTGTTTTTTGTCTGCACCAAGTGCATCATTTTGCCTCATGCGGCGTAAATATTTAGCCCTCCGAGCTTGAATATTATGACTTTCAAGCATAACTAATCTTTTCTGGTGACAGTTTTTGAATGTATACCCTAAAAAGTTTTTCATTATGTTACGTAATGTGGTTTCACTTCCTTTATAATCAAAATCTTGTTTAGCGGCAGCCATCATTTTACGCATGGTTGGTATTTTCTTGCGGACCGTGTAGATTGAACTAATAATGTTTCTTAATGCTGATAACGCAAATCCATCTCAAAAATCTTTTTTGCCCCTCTTTTTTTTAATTGGCGTTTTAATTTTACTACCACGGGACGTAGATACTTGTTTTTTGCGCCTTAATTTTGTTATTGTATTTTTTGCTATACCTGTAGAGCTCAATACGCGCTGTGTGACCTTGGTCGTATTTTGCAGGTGTTTTAAAATTTCATTTAAAGTTGCTTCGAAATACTACGTCCTCACTAGTATCAGATGCATTTTTCAGCAAACGAGTTACAGTTTGAAGTAGTCTATTAGTGTCCTCCTTCTCTTTTTCAAAATAATCATCCACTTTAAGCATTATTTCACGAGCACGACTGTGAAGTATTTTTCTACTCATTTTAACAACAACAATACCAGAAAGAAAAAAATTCTTAATAACGTTAACAGCAAACATAATAAAATAACCACTTTAATTACGAACAAAACAAAACAACGACAAAATTAAAATTAAGTCACAAGTAACTCGTTATGTACGCGTACTCGCCGGCCAGTGATGCTAACGGGACTGAGTGTTCGGCTACGGTGACGTCACCAAAATGACGGCCAGACGCATTAGCAATTTGCGGGGATAATAGAAACACACACAACGTAACCAATAACATATATCGCTATGTACTCACCCTCCAACAAGTGACGCAAGTAACTGCTGTGATATTCCCCCTGCTTTGTCTGCTACACCTATAAAATATGGTAATTATGAGTATCTTTACACAGTATAAAACAAAGTCGTTGTGTGCATTTGTTTGTCTCTATATCCGTTAACTCTTCCTAAACTACGCAATGGATTTTTAAGCATTTTTCACCATCAGTTAGACAATTTTTCAATGAAGGTTTATGCATTCGTGGAGGAACGGAGGAAGGATACAATTTCCTGCGGCCGAGCAGCCTGCCGTAGGAGACGAAAAAACAACTCACTGTCAGGTGGAAGGGCGTTCACCCCGTGTGGATGACTACCACCTTTGGCCTAGATTATACCGCCAAGAACTTTGAGTAATCTTCCGTCATTTGTGGCCTGATTTCATTCTCCCTGTAAGAGCAGCAGCAAATTGATAGCACCTTCGTTATTACAAATCGCTCATAGGTAAGTAATGAGGAGCGGACTACCAATGAATAATGTTTCAAAATCGCGGTGTTTCGAAAACAATTTTCACGCGTACGACGTCGCGGACACAGCTAGTATATATATATATATTTATTAGGGTGGTCCTTATTTAGTTATGTTATTATGGTCCTTATGGTCCTAAATATATTTAAAAAAATCATGCCAAATTTGATTTTAATTTTAACCCGCCCCCCGATCACCAAACTTTTAAATGGAAATACCAGAGGAAAAACTCTGTTATTACTTTGGAATTTTTTACGTCATGAACGTATCAACAGATCATATCGACAAACAATAATTCTTATATAAAATTTAACACTCTACATTTACTCTACATTTAAATGTCTCTTATATTTTTTTGCTAACTCTAACGGTTTCTGAGTTATTTAAGGTCATTGTTGAAGATTAAGTAAATTTTACGATTTTTCTATTTCTACCGTCGTTTAATGATTTAAAAATGAAAAAAGGATTGTAATTCATAATTTAGACGACTTTTTATGCCTTCACGCATGATCTGAAAGAAAAGTAATATTTATTGGAAAACCTATTATCAAAATTTCAAAAAATTAAAAAAATACTTTTATCATATTTTTTTTTAACATCGATATTATTATGAAGTTATTACAGATTTTTTTTGCGCGTCAGGAAACATTTGACGATGGTCTTTAACCAACTGTAATCCATATTGCATTTGTTTTTCATCTTTTATGTAATGATTACAATTATTACCCACTATTACGACGTAATGAAACCGAACCATTTTTGAAGAAGCTGATAACTGGTGATGAAAAGTGGATCACGTACGACAAGAACGTGCGAAAAAGATTGTGGTCAAAGGTCGGTCAGGCTTCACAGACTGTGGCGAAACCCGGGTTAACTCGCAACAAAGTGACGCTGTGTGTATGGTGGGATTGGAAGGGCATTATTCATTATAGCTGTTACCGCCAGGCATGACCATCGATTCTGAACTGTTCTGCGAACTGATGAGATTAAAGCAAAAAGTTGAGAGAAAGCGGCTGGAATTAGTCAACAGAAGGGGTGTGGTTTTTCACCATGATAACGCTAGACCTCACACATCTTTAGCCACTCAACAAAAACTACGAGAGTTTGGCTGGAAGGTGTTAATGCATTTGCCGAATAGTCCTGACCTTGCATCTTCAGATTTTCATCTGTTTCGGTCTCTGCAGATTCCTTAGGCAGTGTCAGGTTAACATCACGAGAGGACTGCCAAAACCACTTGTCGCAGTTTTTTGATCAGACGCCCCACTATTTTTATAGCAATGAGATCACGTCCCTACCTACAAGATGGCAAAAAATTATCCAACAAAATGGCACCTATATACTTTATTCAAATGTAAATAAACTTTATAAAAAAATCTTTTGAATTTTTATATAAGATGCGAAGTAACTTTTTCCCCAAGCTAATATATACATCTCGGAGAAGGCCTCGTTCTCGTGATATGTTTTTTATTGGTTGCAGGTTTAGTGGGCGTCATCAGGATAAAATGCGAGCATAAAACACAATAGCCACGGTTTATACACTTTTAATTTAGATTTGATCAACATTATGACATAGTTTAGACCGAGCAGCGGGTTCAGGGCACCCGCTCATACTTCTAACTTGACCCGTTGCCATCACTCGAATGTGCCATAAAAACTCCTCTGTCTACTAAGGTAGTATACTACTTAAGTACAGATGGCGTCTTGACCCCGCTCCGTGGCATATGCTCTGCTCTGATTGGTCGTTTATTAAATTACAATATTCATAACTATTATTAGGTTAGGACGATCTTTTAAGTTATAGAAAGATTTAACAAATCAAATAAAATTAAGTTAAGCATTTTAAAAGTAATTAAAATGAAAACAAATAATATTGTGCGTTATACATCCAAATAACAATCAATCCGATTCATAGATTCCCTCCGACATATATATATATATTTATATTATATTGTTTCATATTTTTGTATTACATTAAATATAATAGATAAATAGAATAGAATAGAATAAATTAGATTGTTATGTATTTAATTAATTATTTTGTATGCAATTCATATATGAGTTGCTCCAAAATAACGCGTACTGTTTACAGTATGGAGGATTGTAGGGGTACCCCTATGTTTCATAGATTACGTGCTGAGCACACGCACTTTTTTATATTCAAGGCCCCATCAGAGACGACTGCAATGTTCGGTCCTTTATTATTACACAGTATATTTTTACCTCGGATCGCTCTGTCACTCATTTTCACACGCGTTGAAATTTAAATCTTTAAAATTCGCAAACCTCTATTAGGACCAATTTTTTTGGAGACAACCCTACATCAACGTGTTCGCGATAAAACAGCGCTTATGCTGATTTTTTTTCTATTATCATAACAAGTGAAAGTAACTGGCATCGACATACCTGTTTATACCTGGCAACCCATAGTTTGTCCAGGTAAATTATAGACAACCCTACACATGCACATTCTACATTTTTAATACTTTAAGTCCAGTATAACATTTTCTTATTATCTTGATGATGCAACATTTCATGAAAAATGTTTTTTTTTTAATAATTAAAAATATTTTGTCTCAGATTTTTTTTATATGTTCATTTTTAATATATGTTCTAATATACTAAATTTATTATAAAATAAGTTCGGTGAAGGTCGATGTAGGGTCGATTCTTAGACTATAGAGATGTTTTCTAAAATAAATATAGTTACTTACCAATGCATAAAAATATAAAACATCTCACGTTAAACATGTTTGTGAAGCTACAACGAATAATACTAATGACGAATTACGTCAAAATTAGATAGGCTATTTGGAAGTTGCAGAACCGGTATTCTCATCTTGACCCGAAACTTGATATATACATATAATAAAATTGTAGAGGTCAAATTTCTGTACAATGAAAAAAAATGCTGAAAACCAAGTCAGGGGGATGTGAGAAGTGAAATAGAACTAATTTAGATTTTTTCAAATTTTTTATTTCTCTGTTTGTCTGTCCGTTTGTACCGGCTAATCTCCGAAACGACTGGAACGATTTACATGAAATTTTGTGTGGTGGTAGCTTATATCTATTGTGGTTAATTAAAACGCTTTAATTACTTAAACAGCTTATAACGGACTGAAAGTAATTTCTCGGAAACGTAACATAATAACAGTGGAGTTTTTGATAGGGTGTGGTGTCGGTGAGAGAGTTTTATCTTATATATATAATATATAAAGTTTATAAGTTTGTTTCTTTGTTTGTTTGCTTGAACGCGCTAATCTCAGGAACTACTGGTCTGATTTGAAAAAAAAATTAGTGGTAGATAGCCCATTTATCGAGAAAGGTATAGGCTATATACCATCACGTTAAGACCAATAGTAGCGGAGCACCAATGAAGAATTTTTCAAAATCGCGGGGATTTATTAATTTACTTTATTTTTTAAACTATTCCACGCGAACGTCGTCGCGGGCAGTAGCTAGTACTAAAATAAAAATATCTCAAAATACTCGTAGCAATGAGAATGCGACAATGAGCTTATATATACTAGAGTAGCAACGTCTTACAAATAGTTCTCTAAAATGCGTAGCCACTTGCGAGTTTAAAAGACGTAGCTTTGAAATCTAATGTAATGCCAACAGTTTGCCAAAGTGAACTATATTTGTCTCGTTTCTTCCATAGTCCAATCAATTACGTTAAAATGAGACAAGGCATTGCTTTCGTGAAAACGGACAGAGTTGCCAGTAGTCAGAAATATCCTCAGATTGAACGTTTTTTTGGCTTCTTTTTTATAGAATATAAAACTTGAAATATATACTTAGTACATAATTATTATAAGAATCTGTACATCGATGTTTTTGAAAAAATATTTTTAGTAAACTGGTTTGATTCGGTTTTCACGGCTTGCTTAACATCTTACTAGAATAAATACTACAATACATTTTAATAAAACACGTGCAAAGGTTCATTTAACGTTGAGGGCCTAAAATCGTCTACTTTGGAGAATCGCTACGTATCTAGATATACTAGTAAGACATAGCGTAAGGTTCCATTTTATATCGATACTTGTCAAGTTCGTCATATAAATCTGCAAAGATGACCTCCCTCTGATAGTAGAATGACCGCCACTTTTGACTTAAACAAAAAAGTAAGGATCATTCTAACTGCTGCTGAACCTAACACTATTTTCTCATTAATTATTGACTATGTAGTTTCATAAAAAAATTAATAAGCATATTAGAGTCGTTGCCGAAATTTTATTATTAAAGCCCACAAAATTTACTGGCGCACGATTCCATCATTCACTTTTTCATGAACTAAACTCCAAAAAATTTTTAAAAATAAATTCGTTAAAATTTTAATTCGTTTTACTGGCAGCACTGATGTCAAAAACAATGCAAGATATATTATTTTGTTTTCTAATGTTATTTTAAATAATGCGATCAAAATTAAGCAAACTTACTTGTGAAAAATAACGTCACTTGCTTTATTATCATTTTCGGACGTGATACACAACTTTTAACAGTACATTTCACCATTTTGAATACGTTTTTACGCCCGTCGCGGATACTTCACACTCGTTTAATGTCTAACTCACAACTGGGGCCAGATATGCCTGCAGGCATCTTCGAAGTAGCAACACGTCGGTGCCGTAAACTGCGTATCTAGTTATTATAAGATCATTGGAATGCGAACACAGTACATTAATTTTAACATTAATTCCTGTTTAATTTTGGAAATGCGAAAGTATGTTTGTCTGTCTGTTCCGTTTCCACAGAAGAACTACTAGTCCGATTTGGCTGAAACTCAGTATATATGCATTTTCGATTCCGAGGATGAACAAAGGATACTTTTTATCCCGAAAAATGGGATGGTTTCCCGGATAAAAATAGATATGTCACAGACCAATCCTAGTTTCTGGGATAACCTTAACATGAATCTATCCCAGTATTCGGGATGAAAAGTATCCCTTGGCTATCCTCGGTATTAAAATTACATATGTACCGAATTTCAGTCAAATCGGTCCAATAGTCTCCGTAAAAGGATAACAAATACTGAGATAAATAATATATTTTTATCCGTGAAGTTGATCATTCTGTCCGGAGTGGCCAAAGCTTGGTGCGCGGATGAACATGAGAGTTAGTAGTAGTATATCGTGCGCATATCTTATCTGTAGTGATGTACGGCTTGAACACGTATGGACTTTAGTTGCTACATTTCTCCAAATATATGGACTTTTGTTGCTACATTTCTCCACTATAGGAAGGAGCACCGCCTTCAAGACCTGCGATGCTTTGCCCTCTTTGGTCTTGGGACTTTAACCAGCTACCTATAAGTCGAAGGTTAATTTACTAATGAACTTAGATTGATGACTTGTTTTTTTTTAATAAATAATTCTTTAGAATATTTTTAGGACCTTTAAAAAAAGTGACTGACGGAACCAGTTAAAGCCACCTCTGAGCTTTGCTTTTTAAGATTCCACTACACTATTACCAGGCCTCCGTCACTCGCTCAAGGTCACGCGCTATATGCCTACCGCTCAGCGTATCGTCGACGATACAACCACATGAGTAAATAAACGGAACAGAGTTAAAGCTTCATACAACCGCGCGAATCGGTTGCACTTTTTTTTTTTTTTGAGGCGAGGGAAAATGACTAACCAATTTACGCACTCTCTGGGCCGTCACTAGGAAACGGCACGAATCCACGGGGGGCGGTAACGCTAGCAATTGTATGCTTTATTTTGCGTTCCGTCCGCTATGGACTACACAGAGGAGTGTGGAGACTCCGAGTGATGCCGCACGGGCGAGCAACCTCAATACCCACTAAAAACCCCCTCCTCCCTAACGACTCTGCGCTTTTGTGTGTTGGAAAGACTGAGATATAGAACAGTTACGCAACAGTCGATCCAGCGCAATAAAGTGCTTGAAGTGTGCCCGGGGAGAACACACTCCACTTTGAGACGGGGGTAGTTGTTAAATCCCTTGCTTTGAATCGGTTGCACTACTACAAGCACGCGGGGCATGTGTGCGTGACCACTGGCCGCTTGTCGTGTACGCCGCGAGACTGGTAAAACCAGTTTACGCCGGCACAGCCAGTGGACAAACTCAGGGGCGGTAGTGCGATGCCTGCGACGCACGTTGTTTTGTTAGCTGCATGTTTGAATATTTTAATGTGAAAACGTGGTATTTTATTAAGTTCAAATCAAATCAAATCAAATCATTTATTTGCTTAAAAACATGGTTAGTATTATATAAATATTAGATGACAATATATTGTGTAATGTTTCACATGTTTTTGCCTTTTCAGGCATGCAAATAGTAAGTAAGTGTAGTAAGTGTATATTATTAGTCTTAAAGATTGTCAATTTGTTATGCCATGTGAGTGTGTCCCGTTGGGTTACTTGAAAAAACTTTGCTAGATTCAGAATTTACCACACCATTAAAAGAAATAATAATTTTTTATAAAAATAAAATTATAAAAAGAAAATTATTAGAGTAAGTAATTTGTAAAGTAGGTACCTATTCTATCATACTGAATAATAAAACTATTTAACAAATGTTTTGTTTAATTTGTCTTTACCTATTGTGACGACCCTACCAGAATAGGTAACAATTTTGCACGTTTCTAAAAAGCTTTGCCTCTGTTCCGTTTATTTACTCATGTGATACAACCGCCGGAGGGCCGCCAAACGCCCGCCTGAGCTCGTTTCGCGCGCTTACCCTTCAAAATGCCGAGTTATTGTGCAGTAAAAGTAAAAAAACAGTCGAAAATTTGTCGTTTTTTTCATTGCCAAGAGACGAAGAAAGTTGGATCTTTATGGATTTTGTCACCATTTATTTCTTTGAACATAAGTAGGTAAAACGTAAATCAAGAAGTTTTTTGAGTCGGTATTATGAGGTGCTGGTTTTATAGGTAATTCCTTTTGTAGTTACCTTACCTAGTACACACACAATGGGCAATGTGCGATAATTTTAGATTTCTTAGATATTTTTGCTGTAGGTAGAAATAAGCATCTGTCGGTGAAGGCCGACATTTGTCTGTATCTAGTTACGTGTAGATAGATAATCAATTAAATAAGGTATAAGTTTGAATCGACGTATCGCTTTTCACCAGGATTAATAACAAGAAATCAATAGGTTCAAGACAAAGTGATTTTGAAATGTTTTAATTTTTAACCAACTTCAAAAAAGGAGTACTTTCTCAATTCATCATAGGTACAACCATAGCGCAATTGGGATTGTTCACTTTTTTCAATCTAGCTATTTGAAAAACCATTTCTAGGGATAGTGTCCCTAATCATTTCTTTCTAGTTAAAATTCCAAAAAACGTAAGATCTTCTTGTATTTTGTAAGAAATGCGTTTGACCTTTATTTGACGTTACTAATTCCAATCAGGTGGGCCGTCTGCCTGTTTGCCTGCTTCAGGTGTAAAAAAAATCTAGCTGTACATTATTTGATTTAAGTTCTGCAACATGGATTTTTCCCTAAAGATCACTTTAAAAAATTTACGATAACTATAGAAAATAATAATGGCTGAACACGAAAAATTTAAAGCCTAGAGAAAAAAAACACTAAAATGATCACGATACGACATAATGAGTAATGACAGTGACATTTAAATAGTAGCACAGATTACTATGATTAGTAAGTTTTATTAATTTTGTTTTCTAGGCAAAGAAATCAATGTAAACTTGTTCCTTATGACGTCATCGGATATATCATTTTAAAATCGAATTATAAAAAAACTAACGCTTAAAATATAAAAATATTCAAATTAGTATCTTAAAATACCCTATTTTACGTAATAAAAATATAAAATCAGAGGGTAATTTTTTGTGAACAGTCCCCATTTTACGAAGATGCGTTGGCGCATGTCACGCACGGCGGGCAGCACAGTCTCGACTCTTTATTCCCGTACTTATGGTATATTTCTTCTAGTTCTGAGCGGCTTTATTATTGAGATATTGAGGCTATTACAGCGTAGATATTTTCGCTTTTCTATGGGAGTGATATATCTGTTACGTAGTAAATATTTATTAATCTGTGCTATTACGTAGAAACATATTATTATAACTTTAAACGAGCAAATCCTTATTAATAATATTATAAATGTGATATTAACTCCTTCTCTCTGTCTGTTATGCTTTCACTTAAATACTACTGGATCGATTTGACTCAGTACATAATATTTTCGATGCCAAGGATACTATTTCCCCGAAAAATGGGAGTTTCCGGGATAAAAATCTATTTATCTGTTTTTTTGTTATGCTTTCACGGAAAAAAATTACTAGATCGATTTGGCTGAAACTGAGTAAATAAATATGTAAGTAATATTTTCTTAAGTTTTCACAATTTCTAAAAACAATAAAACTACGTTTTAAGCGCGGCAATTTATTGTAATGAATATGTAAGTTAAATATCTAGGATGGTCATAGGATACTTTTCATCCCAGAAAAGGGATAGATTTATGTAAAGGTCATCCCAAGTGGTATAAGTTTTTTTTTGGTGATTTATCATTTTTACCATTTTCGTCGTTTTGCTCATTTTGATATAGTTCCATGCAAACTTAATGGTGACTAGGAACATCGCACTTTCCGGTGCGCAGAACGCGATGTTAGGTGTTAGAGGGACGAGGTCGTCGGAGGACGAGGTATATAATCTTCGGTTACTCTCTCGCCCACTTTCTCCTTTATGGGCTCATCAGGTCTGCTACTTCGCTTTTAAACGCAACCCAGCTCCCATTGAGCATTGCACATTGAGAATTGCATTTGTTGCAGTTCACAAATGCCTTACGAGTTGAGGAACGTTGAGGAACACTCACACAATGACAATGTGCACAACATTGTCATAGTGTGAGTGCCTGACTGAACGATCAGTTGCGAGTGTGTTGTCAAATCATACCCGGTTGCTTTTAAGTTGGTATGGACATAGAAAGAGTCTAGAAAAATCAGTTTCATAATAAAAAACGAGACACCAGAAAGAAAGAAGAAAGAAACTTTAATTGCAAAATTAGCGACGCAATTACATTTCTTATACATTTTTATACACAGAGAATAATTTTAAAATCTGTACGCCGCATCTTAAGCAAACAAGGTTTGCACTCAGCATATTGCTGTGCCGGAACTATATCCGACACAACGCTGATTTTCAGTGCAAACCCTCCATTTGACGTAAGACGAAAAACGACCCAATTTGGATAATAAAATAAATAATTAATAAAACTAATTCTGCTTATAAAATACTTAATAATAATACTTTAATACGTGAAAGAAAGAAATAAATTTTAATAAATACTATAAATACGTTACTTTAAAATTAAAATAAATACTCCTGTAACAACTTGTATCGAATAATTTATTCGAATACTATTCGCTACAGTGCTTGCCGAGTATTCCACATTCCGTGTGCCACGTCACTGACATTCGACAAATGACATTTTACTTCATAACCTATAAAATATTGAATGTGTTATTTTGCTGTTAAAATATGAAATATTAATTATACTGAAAAATCCTTTTAAATCTAATCTCTTAATCTATCCAGCACAATAGAAAAATACAATTCGAATTTCAACAGTTTTATAACCCAAACCGTATAATATACATAATATGACTATATTAGCCAAAACTTGAGAATTTAGTTCCTTTTGAATTTGCACGTGCCAGCGAAACTTCGTTCGCTGTACCATAACGACGCCGGCATCATAAACGCGACTGCAGGTTTAACGTTTTACCTATCTTACCCATACCTACATCTATCCCACGTAAATGAATTCATTTATCGGAATATAAGGTATTCAAAATACCTATACAAAATACATATAAAATGTTTATCTAACTGGTATCCCAAGCTAGCTTTGTATAGATTTTTATTTAATAATAATAACAATTAAAACTTAATTTCGGACCGGGGTCCATATTTAGTTAGTATGTTTGGTACCGCCATGTAAACCTCCTTTCGACCTATTAATACTTTTTCTTACTACATAAATTCTTCCTTCAAATGTGATGGCGCGTTCCCCTTTCGCACGTCACTTAAGTCATTCATGTCACATCATAAAATAAATTAAATCGATCCGCATTGTAAATAAATAAAATACTATAAAATAACTTAAATATACCGCGCGCGCACCACATATATATATTATTTAAATAACCCGCTCCGCTCTATAATTGTTCGGTCCTTGGCTAGTATAAGGTAGGTAGAAAATCGCTCCATCAATTTTGCTGTCTACCCTCTTTCTGTGTGAGGCGACGGCCAATGCACAGCAGGGTAGGAGCAGCCATTTTTGGACACTTTTCGGTCGACGTTTATCGAGACGACAACGCGCCGTGCGCTCATCATTTTTTGAATACCATACTTATACTCTTACTTATTATAATTACTGGCCGTGCCAAGAACTGACTATATGTGCTTAGACTTTGTCAAAAGTGTTAGCTCTAAGGTGGAGTTTAGTGCCGTGTGCTGTTCCTGTGAGTAACCTGAACCGAGCCAGGAGAGGGCCGATCTCAAGGTTGGCGGAGCTTCTACTTTTCTAGTTCAAGGATCTAGGGCATATCTCTCTCATACAGTCCATTACATACTCAGCCAGCATTTTATCTGTGGGCTATAGCGCTCCACAATAATTGTAAAATAAAATAAACAAACATCATATAAAATACTGTAAATATAAAAGTAAAATAAAGTGTGTGCGAAGTGGATAGTGAAGAAGAGGAGCCGCATTTCATTCCCATTAACCAGGTAAGTGCGTGCTCGTTCTCTAATTCCCATCTAAATTGTCCCACATTTCTTTTCCCGCAAGTTTGACATAGTTCGCTTCCCGCTAAATCCAGCGCCGCCGCAACAATGTTAGTTACAATTATCTTATAAAATAATGTTAGTAATATTATATTTTACACTTTTTTTAATCATATAGCCTCTTATTTTAAGCCTATGACTACCCCTATCCAGTGTTTTTGGAAGGGGCAGTCAAATCTAGCTGCAATAGCCTTCAGAAGTCTGTTGGTGCTGCCGCGCAAGCGCTGCATCAGTGAAGCGGATTTTTTGCGGATAATCGCCCTAAAACCGTGGGTGCGGGCCTCCGCAAACATCCCAGACGCACTACAGTGTCGCGGCAACCCCAACAGCATTCTGAATACATTATTATATTGTACTTGTAGGGCGTTGATGGCTCGTTGCGTATAGTCCACCCACAGGCCGCTCGAGTAAAATGATTGACAGTAAGCTTTGAACAGAGTAGTCTTTACTTCAACTGTGCTTCAAGCAAACCTGCGAGCCAACATGTTGCCCCGAACCGCCAACGCCCTACGTTCTCTTTCTATATCCTCGTCGTCCCTAATTTAAATCGGTTTAATATTTTTCACGTGATGCTCTAACATAGACAGACAACAATTCTTAAAAAATTCACGTTTCTTAATTAATTGAATTATATATTCATGAAATTATTATGTTACACAAGAAAACTATTACTTACTTCCAATTTCTGTGCAAAAATGTCATGTATATCATTCCATGGTCTATATATTTTTCGGACTGCGACTGTGTATTTGTGCGGAAGCGCCGTTTCTTTTTGATCAGTCCAGAAACAGTGGGTAGCTTGAGAACAAAATGTACACTTTATGTACAACATTATACAGACACGGGTTCTTTGGCGGGAACTTGAAGAATGATTTTTTCAAAGTTTATAAACAAAATGACAAGTGTTTCAATTCACGTACAGTAAAGGATTCCGTTCAAGTGATCAACGTCTTTAGTTCTTGTTGGACCTCTACGGGAGCGTAAAAAAATTCTAGAAACATTTTCACAAAGACACCTCTCAATGGATTACATTTAAAATACCTGATATAACGGCAGTGCTGGTGACGATGGTCCCTCCGCATATTTGCTGAAATGGTTCCGTGTCTTTGCTATAAAGGCCAGCGTGCCAAGGCACCTCGCCCCACTGCACTTCAAATCCGCCGATTATTAATCCATCACTAGCCGTTATCAACCCGCACGCTGAAAATATTAAAGCATGTCATTTAAGGTCTATCTAAGTCGAAACAAACAACATCATATTTATCTTTCTTCGTGAATTTGATTGATATAATACGAAAATAGTAATGGACATAATACACCGCTTTGTGGCACACCAGTGTAACTAGTCACTTTCTTGAAATGTTATACATATCTAATATTTTATTTCCGCTTTCAGCAAACCTTTGTAATAATTGTGCATTGTTGTAGATATTATTCAATTCAAAAATTCAAAAGTTTTTATTCAAAATAAGTTCCACTGGAGAACACTTTTTGAAGGTCATACATATAGGTTAAAATTTAATTTTACTTCCTAGTCTATGTACACCAGTCTAGTTAGTTTTATTATACTCGTATTACCCCTTTTTATGAAACGATTAAAGTTTTTGTCGCAATACGTTGTGGTGCACGTACTCAAAATACCTTGCTTAAATTCATAAACATAGCCTGAGTTAGAGACGTTAATTTTTTCTGGAAGTCTACCTGTGTAAGTATAACTGAAATTATTTATTACACGACTTAAAAGCCGCTAAATTGCTTTGAAAATTATTTTTAATATATGTTCTATGTGTGTGTAAAATATGTTCTAATGCCATCATAACCTGTACTGTTAGCTATTTTTAAATCCAATTTATGTTGCAGGTTACCCTTTTTGATTGATTTTTTTAAATAATTTTACTTATAACATCTTTGTTCTTGTCCGAGTTATAGGAAATAATTTTCTATATAATACTAAAATCCAGACATATTAAAAAAAAATTAATTTCAATATAAATTACGAGAGATTGTACGCTTTACTTTATTCCGGCGTTCCATAGGGCGGCGTTTTATCTCCTCTTCTATTTTCTATTTATATAAATTCTATCTCGAAAAACTTATCTTCTTCTTACCATTTCTATGCAGACGATTTGCAGATTTGTACTTAGGCACCTTAAGACAACTTACATAACGGTATTAAGCTTATTAATGATGATCTGAACCGCATATACAACTGGAGTACCTCCGATGGACTTAAGTCCATGGAGGACTCCGATGGAGTCAATCCTAATAAAACTCAGGCCATCATCATTGGTAGCTCGCGAGCCATAGCTAAAATATATTTTTCACTGCTTCCCGATGTGATCTTTCATGATACGCCTATTCCTATCAATGATCAAGTAAAGAATCTTGGCGTAATAATGGACAAGGAATTGTGTTGGCGACCCCACATTACTGAATTAAGCCGCTAGATTTTTGCATCCTATGCATCCCTTAGGAGACTGAAAAATTTCCTTCCGACTGACACTAGAATTTGGCTTGCTCAATCAATTCTACTACCCATCCTCAACTATGCTGATGCTTGTTGTCTTAATCTCACTCAAGAGCAACTTATTAAGCTCGAGCGTCTTCAAAATGTTTACATAAGTTTGATATTTGGTTTAAAAAATATGATCTATGACAGTTTCTGAATATCGCAAAAGCTCGAGTGGTTGTCTATCTCACTTAGTCGCAATGCTCATTTTCTCAAGTTACTATATCGTATATTGTTTATTTCTTATACCCCTCCTTATCTTAAGGAATGTTTCAACTTCCTTCATACGTCACATACACTCAATTTGCGCTCCACTAATAATCTGCTGTTAATGGCACCTGCTCACTCTTTAACATTTTATTCCAACTCCTTCGCCATGCAGGCTGTCTTTTGCCATATTTAAAAATCCACTTAGGAATCATTATGTTAGTCTTACACAATAATCTATATGCTAGTTTATTATACTTTTGACTGTAATCTGCTGTCCACCGTATGTCATTTTTTTTCCTTTATTGCATTATAATAATAATTATAGCTAATTTAACAATGTCATTTAAGTCAGCTTGCCTGGAAGAGATCGCTTTTAGAGATTAGGCCGCCTTTTGTTTTACCAAGTGACTATAGTCTTGTAGTGCATTTATTTTTGTAATTTTTGTTTTAGTGAACAATAAAGTGTTGTCTATGTCTGTCCGATGTCTTACTTCTATTTCTCGCTACCTTTGCTATTTTTAGGTTACCGACACCTAACGGTAAGAAGAAACCCTTTGGTTTTACTCTGTTGTCTGTCTGCTGTGTGCACACGTTGACTAAAGAGTGAGAGAAAGTTTGAAAATTGAAACTCATTTTTGTTACACCTTCGCTAGCTACCTAGGTTTAGATTATCTATAATATTATATAATTGTGTGTGTAAAATTGTCGGGACGAAGGTAAGGAAAGGAATACTCCTGTGGTTCGAGCCTGTGGAAAGAATGAATAATGAAAGAAAAACTAAACAGATATACAATGCAAAAGTGGATGGATGCAGAAGTCGCGAAAGGCCACGACACACCTTCCGTGATCAAATTGATCATGTACGAGCAGAAGGTGATGTCAGGAGCCTTAAGAACAAACGAGCGTACATTACAAGAGCTATAAATGTCAAAGAAGCAAGTGAGGTGTGTAAGAATAAGCCTAAATGGCGCTCTGTTTCTCGTGCCTACCCCGCAAGAGACCTGGCGTGAAGTTATGTACGTATGTATTATATAATTCTAGGTGTTTCGGTGCGACGGTGGTTGGTCGAAGCACCAGGGTCAACCACCCTTTGTCGACGGACGGGGGGGGGGACCAGGCCGTGGTATGCCTAGTGCTGGTTGCCGTCCGTCCCGTGCACCCTGCCAATGCACGTACCGAAGCCGCGTTGTGTACCGTACTACGTCTCGCACTCGGTGAGGGGTGCGAGGGCAGCAGAGGGGGGGGTAGCCGACGTAGAGAATAAAATCCTTTTCTTGTCTTGAAGGGCTTCCAGGGCTAACTGCTTGCTTGTTGTAGTCGATGTAGTATTGCTCGAACTGAATGTAATTTTGCAATTTCGGCACTTGCTTAAGTACCCCCGGGCAATACCGCATCGACGACCGGGGTTTACCGACCCCAATTTGCCCTTAGGCAAGCCCTATTTTCACTATGAGTTAGCCCTTTCCGCCCTTATATTTATTTATCTTATAACCTTACATACATGTGTTATACCTTATTGCATGCCTTAAAACTAGCTCTATAATTATATATGAACCCTATTTCCCTAACCTTAATATCTACGGAGCTAACTTTAATTTATTGCTAAATTTATTACAAAAAACATTTTCGTTATCCTAAAAAACTTAATATCTAAAGAACCTTACTATATATAATTTTTTCCCTATTTTTCCCTAAACCTATATATTTATCCTTATCTATTTACATAAAATTATTTCAACAAAAACAACAAAAATAAAATGCCTTAACTAATCTTTGGTATTTATCACTGTTGCGCGTTGATTACATTCTCCCCCTCGTGCACAGCACCATCACTGCATGTAGTTGTCGACGCGCCCTGGACGATCATCACCATGCGGGAACTTGGTCGGCGCAGCACTCCACCCTGCGTTGCGACGTCAGCGATCCTTGTCCTCCCATCTGGTCCGGGGTACACCTGCTGCACTCTTCCTCGTGGCCAGGTGTTGCGTGGTAGGCCGGGGTCCACGATCAGCACTATGTCGCCGATCTGAACGTCTACGGAGCCAGCCTTCCCGTCGATCTTCCTTGGACGCAGCGTCGGCAGATATTCCCTTAGCCACCTCCTCCAAAAGTGGTCCGCCAGACGTTGCGCCTTCCTCCATGTGTCACGACCCACGAGGTCGTGGTCCGCGTGGACACCCACTGTGCCTGCACCATTGGACCGCCCAATTAGAAAGTGGTTGGGCGTTAGCGCTTCCTCGTCGGGGTTGTCGGCCAGGTTGGTGAGAGGCCGAGAATTCACCATATGCTCTGCTTCCAATAGCAGAGTGTGCAGCACCTCTTCCTTCGGTGCCCTTTCGTGCAGAGTTGCTGCTAGTGCGGTCTTTATAGACCTCACCAAGCGTTCCCAAGCTCCGCCCATGTTTGGAGCCCCGGGTGGTAGGAACTTCCATTGTACTCCCATCACTTCTGCCCTTGATGCTAGTTGCTCACCACTCATGTCTTCCAAGGCTTTCTTCAACTCCGTATTGGCGCCAACGAAGTTCGTGCCGTTGTCACTATACATCGTTTTGGGCATCCCTCTCCTCGCTGCGAATCTTCGAAGAGCCATCAGCATTGAGTCGGTTGATAGTGAAGGTACCAACTCAATGTGCACAGCCCGTGTTGTGAGGCATGTGAACAAGGTGCCCCACCTCTTCTCGTTTCGTCTGCCAATAGTGACGAGCATTGGTCCGAAGCAGTCCACTCCTGAGCACGTGAATGGCAGTGCACCATGTCTCAGCCGCTCTGGTGGTAAGTCTCCGGTTGGCATTTCTTGAGGTTGCCCTTTCTTCATGCGGCACCACTGGCATCGGTGCTGCACTCCTTTAATAGCTCCCCGAAGACCTACAATCATGAACCGCTGTTGCAACTCGTTCATGACAGTTGCGTAGTTGCCATGATTGAATCTTCTGTGGAAGTCTTCGATGATCAATCTGGTGATCGTGTTTCTGCCGTCTAGTACCACCGGTCTTTTGTATTCCGGTGTGATTTCCCTTGTTGCATTGATTCTCCCCCTCAGTCGGAGGAGTCCATCTTCCAGGCTAACGTCGACCTTCCTAAGTCGACTGCCCTTGCGCAGTGGATCACCCTGCTGCAGCGCCTTGAGTTCGTCGCTGAAGCTTTCTTCTTGGCTGCGTTTGAACAGGAGTTTCTCAGCCTGTTCCAGTTCTTCATCTTCCAATGGAATCATTTCCCTTTGGATTTCCACATTGCCCCTTATGTATTTGTTGCAGATTTGCTTTCTTTTCCTGTTCTGTTTCTTCCAGGCAGCGTTAACCTTTTGCCGTGTTCTGCAATGCTTCAGGAATTGAAGGACCCTGGCTGTGGCCCTCCACAGTCTCTTCCAGCTAGAGAACCTCTCTGGATTAGGCGTGACCTCAATCTTGGCCTGCCATGATGCCGTGACTATTTCGGCTTCTTTCTCCTCACCAGTTTTCTCCTTTTTGAAGCTTCTCGGTGCTGGCCATTGGTTTTCGTCCATCTTCAGAAACTCTGGTCCGACGAACCACCTGTGGTTTCTGTCGAACCTTTCTGGCGCTGCCCTCGTTGCGTCGTCTGCAGGGTTCTGGTGCGTCGGAACCCACCGCCATTCTTGTGGTTTGGTCATTCTTCTATTTCTGCTAAGCGGTGAGCGACGAACGTCTTGAACGTCCTGGGATCAGATTTAATCCAAGACAGGACTATGCTGGAATCTGTCCAATAGGTCTTCTTGTGCACGTTCAAGTCCATCTCTTCGCCAATGGATTGCGCTAGCCTGCTTCCTAGTAACGCGGCTTGTAGCTCCAACCTCGGGATGGAGACTGGCTTTAGTGGTGTAACTCTGGCCTTCCCAGACACGAGAGCGATGTGATATGTACCGTCCTCGCGTCTACTTCGCCAGTACACAGCCGCAGCGTAGGCTAACTCACTCGCATCGGTGAACACGTGTAGCTCCCCCTCAGTGCCATAAGGTGATATGCACCGCGGGATGTGGAGCTCTTTCAGCACCTCGACGTTTGCCAGGTAGGATTTCCAAGCTTCTTCATCTCTTGCTATGATCTTGTCATCCCAGCCGACACCGCTCCTCCAGATCCCCTGCAGCATCTTCTTCCCCTGAACCAGCACAGGTGATGCCAGACCCAATGGATCGAAGGTCGACATAACCGCACTAGTTACTTCTCTCTTTGTAGGAGTTCTTGCTAGGCTAACGACTTCTTTCGCCGTGTTTCGGAGATTAGCCCGAAACCCAAGGCTATCCGCTTCTGTCAGCCAGCGCAGCCCCTGAGTCTTCTCCTCCGTTGCTCCAAGAGATACTTCCATTTTTTCCTCGACTTCATTCGATATCTGCTCCAGCAGTTCCGGCCTGTTCGAAGCCCATCCTCGTAGCTCGAATTTAGCCTGGCTGTGAATGAAGGCGACTTCCCTGGCTGTTTTGATCAACGTCTCCTCGGAATGGAAACTCTGGAGGTAGTCATCCATGTAATGATTCCTTTCGACTGCCTTTGCAGCCTCTGGGTATTCTTCTTTGTAGTCCTCGGCGTTCCTGTTTTTGACGTAGATGGCTGTCGATGGTGACGATGTCGCTCCAAACACCAACGACGTCATCCGGTACTCCTTAGTGTCCCTTGCTTCGCCTGTCCATAAGAATCGGAGGCTATCCCTGTCTTCCTCCCTTATTTTAATTTGGAGGAACATTTCTTTGATGTCAGCAGCTACAGCGTTCGGTCCCTGCCGGAACCTTAGTAGTACTCCGAACAGGGACTGCAGCAGATCCGGTCCTGGTAGAAGAGCATCATTCAGGCTCCTACCCCTGGACTTAGCGGCAGCATCGAAGACAATTCTTATCTTCGTCTTCAGCGGATGTACCACCGCAAAGTGGGGTAGGTACCATCTTCGGCTCAATGTTGTACGTTGAGGAGCCTCTTCTGCGTAGTCGTTGTCCAGGAGATGTTGAATCTGCAGGCTGTACTCAGCTTTCAGCTGCGGGTTCTTGTCCATCTTTCTCTCAATACCTCGCAGTCGTCTTTCGGCTGTACCGTAGCTTTCGGGCATTGAATCATTTTCTTTTTTCCAAAGAAGACCCGCCTCGAACCTGCCATCTTCCAGTCTTCGGCACGTGCTGCTTAGGATGGTTAGTGCTTTCCCTTCAGAGTCGTTGGTTGGCCGGCGCGGCTCCACTCCCAAAGACTCGATGGCGAAATGCTCCTTCATGTCCGGTGCATCTTCTCCTCCAGCGTGCCAATGTGGAAGCAGCTGTCGATGAAGTGCACCGGCTTCGCCTCCCTTGCATCGTAGCCATGTACCACCCAGCCCAAGTCGGTTAATGATGCGACTGGCTGACCGGGTTTACCCTTCTTTATGGCTTGTGACACGATGAGCTCCCAGTTGTCTTGGCCTACGAGCAGTTGTGGTCGGGCTGACTCGTAGTACAGGATCTTGCTCATTTTCTTTAAGTGTGGATACCCTTCTAGCTTCTTCTTGTCCAGGAACTGCGGGGTCAGCCTCAAGTCGTCAATGTTCGGACTCGTATTTCCCTCTTCCTATTGCAGTGAAGTCCCTTTATCTTCAGCTGCATCTTCATGGAGTCCCTTTTCTCCATGGTTCTGCCCCCAACAGTTTCAAGGACCAATCGTTCTTCGTCCCACTAGCCCCAATCGCTTCTGCAACCTTTGAGTCGATTAATGAGACTGTCGACCCTTCGTCCAGAAGTGCTAATACCCTCTTTCGGCCTTTGGGACCGATGATCTCCACTGGCGTTATTTTTAGAAACGCCTTCGTTGTCGACACCATATTGACCGGAGAGGTTATATTGGTAGCCACTTCCATGGCTACCTCTTCTGGTCTCTCCTCCCTTGGAGCCGAACTGGCTGCCCTTTCCTCGGGCCGCTGGTACTCCTTGTGCAGCAACTGATGATGTCGCCGTTTGCAGCGCTTGCAAGGTGGGCTCCTGCAGTCCTCTCTTCGGTGCGTACTGATCAGACACCTGAAGCAGAGCCGGAACCTTGCCGCCGCATCCCATCTGTCCTTGACCGCCATATCAAGGAAGCTCCTGCATTCCGCCAAGTTGTGCCGCCCCTGGCATTGCGGGCACATCTGCTTGGCTGGAGGTTTTGTTTGCACCTCCCCCTCCCTGGTTGCATGAATCGCCTGGCGCTGAAAGGGCTTCTTCCTTTCTTCAGGCATGGCGTACCCGCTGCATCGATCCGACTCCCAACCCAGGAACTTCGCCACGACAGTCAGGTCACAACATTCCCCTTCGTCAGTACCAGGGGAATAATCGTACCAACGGTGTCTCATGGTGAATGGCATCAAGGAGGCCGTCAATGTTTGTTGATCAACCAGTGGACCTTGCACTCCATCCCTGTTGTTGACCTGTGGTGGTTTCTCTGGATCCAGGCCTTGTGTCCCTTGGTTTGCTGGCTTCCTTTGCTCCAGCCTTTGGGTCTGGATCCAGTTCTGGACCTGGGCTGTCCTGTTGCCCAGGTCTCCCTCGTTCTCCGAGTCTTCGTCGGAGTCCCTCTCTTGCTGCCTCCTTAGCTTCAGTTCGGCAAGCTCGATCTTCATTCGCAGGATCTCCTCTTCCAGGTCCTTCTCCTGGTGCTTGCTCTTCCTGGAGCTGATGCTTTTCACCGACCGGCGACCCCTGTTGTCCGGTACCACCGTCCTGGCCAGACCAGCCAAGACGGGGGCTAGTACCGGTGGAGCTTGATGCTCTGTCGCGACGGTATGCATCAGTGGTACCCGTGCAGCAGTTTCTTCTGTGGCTGTAGTTGATCCCCATGTTTCTGCCGACGTAGGGGTCACGGTGGTTGTGTGTGACCGTAACCCGCTGGACGGCCCCGCTTCCTCGTGGTCCGACCCTTCTTCGCGTCTGGCTCCCATTCTTGAGCGAGACTGGGACCTCTGGGGGGCGTCCTTCTGCGACCTCGTAATCGGCATCTTCGATGATCTTCTACTGCCTGCAGACCCTCAACTCTTCGGCGGCGACTTCAGTTCCCTCGATGATGCAGGATCCGGCTCGAAGGACCAGCTGTTTCGGTGCGACGGTGGTTGGTCGAAGCACCAGGGTCAACCACCCTTTGTCGACGGACGGGGGGGGGGGACCAGGCCGTGCTATGCCTAGTGCTGGTTGCCGTCCGTCCCGTGCACCCTGCCAATGCACGTACCGAAGCCGCGTTGTGTACCGTACTACGTCTCGCACTCGGTGAGGGGTGCGAGGGCAGCAGAGGGGGGGGTAGCCGACGTAGAGAATAAAATCCTTTTCTTGTCTTGAAGGGCTTCCAGGGCTAACTGCTTGCTTGTTGTAGTCGATGTAGTATTGCTCGAACTGAATGTAATTTTGCAAATTCGGCACTTGCTTAAGTACCCCCGGGCAATACCGCATCGACGACCGGGGTTTACCGACCCCAATTTGCCCTTAGGCAAGCCCTATTTTCACTATGAGTTAGCCCTTTCCGCCCTTATATTTATTTATCTTATAACCTTACATACATGTGTTATACCTTATCGCATGCCTTAAAACTAGCTCTATAATTATATATGAACCCTATTTCCCTAACCTTAATATCTACGGAGCTAACTTTAATTTATTGCTAAATTTATTACAAAAAACATTTTCGTTATCCTAAAAAACTTAATATCTAAAGAACCTTACTATATATAATTTTTTCCCTATTTTTCCCTAAACCTATATATTTATCCTTATCTATTTACATAAAATTATTTCAACAAAAACAACAAAAATAAAATGCCTTAACTAATCTTTGGTATTTATTACTATTGCGCGTTGATTACAATAGACAAAGGCTTAAGGCGGGGTTTAATATCTTGATCTTGCCCGTGACCTTGTAAAGTACGAGTTCATAACTGAGCGTAAGATGCCTGAATAATATATTAACCATCGTCACGTTCAGCCTCTGCGTATAATTAATCATTTCGTTCATTTACCACTATCTATGGAAGTCTACAAATATTATTGCAATTTAATCGCGAGAATTGTGTTTGACTAACTAAAGTCAAAATTAAATTGTCTTTATGACGAAGTATAATTTTTAGGTATCCGTGGCCATTTTGCCAGAAATGGAATCCAATTATTAAATAGTCAATAGTCATCCTTCCGTCCGTCTAACTGTCTCTCATTACAATTATTTCGGTCCCAGATACTGTGGGCGCCTTGCTTTAGTATCTCACAACGCCCAAAATGCTCTAGCTGCCGTCTCACAAGGCGACCACGGTCGTTATGGTCGTGGCGAGAACGACACTAATGACGTAATCATTTTCAATCACACAGCGCTCAAAACGACCCATGTCAAGAGGTGGGTCCAAGAGGGCGCATTAATTCTCTCTATCTATTGACATTGAGAAAGGCGCGATTTTCAAATCAGCCAATGACATTTGTGTATTTCGTCATTCATGACATCAACGCTCCATAATACGTTCCACTAGAGTTTATGATTCTAACCCCCGCAAGAAAGTAGAACCGAAAAACCGTGATCGTGTAAGTCTCCTGTGGAACGTAGCCTGTATCCATCTAATATATAAAATTCTCATGTCACAGTTTTCGTTGCCATACTCCTCCGAAACGGCTTGACCGATTTTGATGAAATTTTTTGTGCTTATCCGGTATCTATGAGAATCGGCCAACATCTATTTTTCATCCCCCTAAATGTTAGGGGTAGTCCACCCCTAAATTTTAATTTTTATTTTTTAGACAAAATTTTTAATTTTTATTTTTTTATGATACAACATACAAAAATACATACAACCCTAGATTTTCAACCCTCTGCGACAAACCCCTATTTTTACCGGGCAGGACGACGTCTGCCGGGACAGCTAGTATTCTATATGAATTAACTCAGACATCAATATCGTATGCTTAATCCAATACTAACACTATTAAAATTTTTGCCAATTGGACTTTATAATGCCACCTATCATAAAAAATGGAAATATGTCTAATAGCGCTAATCCTGTTTTTAACCGACGTCCAAAAGAAGGAGGTTCTCTGCTTGGCCGGGATGTTTTTTTTTATGTATGTACACCTATTTCTCTGAGATTTATAATCCGATTTACGTGATTCTTTTTTAGTTTGATGCGGAATAGTTGCCATTACGTCTCCTAAATATTTAACATAGTTTGGCTCAGTAGTTTTCATTTTACGAAAAAAAAATTCTTCCCGTTTCTTAGGACCTATATTTTTTTAGGCGCGCGGCACCTTTTTTGAAGTAACACAAATATCCACTAGGAAGGCGTTGTAATAACGCATGTAATAATACTGAAATGCATGCATAAAAAACGTCTATTCGCTCTCCTGTAAAGTTTTTTTCTGGATAGTGTCAGTATTGGATAAAGCGTGCGATATGCATTTTACCACTAAACAATAATGTAGTCATCAAAGTACAAAATATTAGGTATTATCGTCATACGAGTCCATGTTATTGATTAATGATTTCTTAAGTCCGTAATACATATTATATATAGCGGGGCATTTTATCCAATCTTGAAAAATAATAATAATGTTTCTATTTATTTTCATTTAAGTCAATGATAGGGCTTTCTTAATATTATGAATTTGGAAGTAATGGGAAAATTCTTCAACGGTGCCTTCCCCTTCTTTAAATTAATGGGGTGAATAATTCTAAAATATAAAGATATAGAGCTTAAATAACACTTAACGAACATTAGTTTCAATAAGATCCGTTAAGCAGTTTTTAAGATATCGGGTATTTTCGATTAAATTTCTTCAGGTTACAGTACCTATAGACGTCAGGATACATTAGTTACCTCTACGGAACTCTTCCTGTGTATAGATACAGAGATATAATGCAAATATCTATAACAAATAAAATTTATTTATTAAACCTTTTTCCGTGTAAGTTCATACTTCTGAAAATAGGATATACTTAAATATAACGGTTGCTTAGTTTGCTGATTCATTTATCCCTTCTTAATTAATTTACCTCGGAAATGAACAGATTCTCATGAAATTTGGTATGTAATGGTCTTTCGATAACGAGGATAAATTATAAGACTTATCTTTGACAATCGTGTAGATTTCGCGAAATATACAATCTAATAATATTCAAGCATACTTGGGGGTATGTTTCAGTCCAGACAATATTAGTTTCGGACGTATTTATTAGTTTTAGTATTTAGTGTTGGTATAATCTGACAGTTTTAAAGATTATTACCAACTCAAATATAAATACTTTACGTTACTTTGTTAAATACCGCTTAGGCCTTAATACATAAAACAAAAGCTCAGCCAATTGTATCCAACGGCGTGCGGCAGTGTTAGTAAATGAAATATAACACTAATCTGAGCGAAAACGACGTCTCATGTTACGTTAAATCTGAGGATTAAAGATTACGTTCTAAATCCTGCTATGTACCGCCTAACATCACTCATACTGTATTCAAATGAGTGATTGCTTTGTAAGAATATCGTGATTTAACAAACATAAATTTAATTAATTGTTTCTCTTGCATGGCCTTGATAAAAGTACCATGTGTCGATAACGGGGAGGAATATAGAAAACTTTTATATCAGAAAGAATGACACGTTTTAGATGGAGGACATCTTTCAAATACGAACGCATAATAAAAAAGTTGTTTACTATTTTAAAATTGGAAGTCTTGCAAGATTGCCTTTACCTAATTCCCATGGCATACTAACATACAGTTTTTATCTTGATATACAAAAAATAATGTTTGTCTGTATGTCATTTATAGAATCGTAAACTATACATCCGATTTTGACGAAATTTTGTGTGTGTTTGAGTGGGTCCCGGGATGGTTTATAGCCACACTTGGAACCGGTAGGTGGCGCTGAGATCGGGTTCTAGAATGCTCCTACTCACCTGGAGCGATTTTGGTGATTTTGTTTTTGTGTATGAGTGGGTCCCGGGATGGTTTAGATTCACAATTGGAACTGGTAGGTGGCACTGAGATTGAGTTCTCGAATCCTAATCATCTAGACGGATTTTGGTGATTTTGTTTTTGTGTCATGGAACAAAGTCTTTTAGGAATTCAGAAAATAGGCGGTATGAAGTTCGCCGGGTCAGCTAGTCTTTTATAAAACTATGTGTGTATATATATCGTTCATGTAGTGTTGTTATCAAGTACTTAAAATCCGTTTTTATGGATTTTATCGTAGATTGCAGTGATCTCAACGTACTTTGCTGTATTTGTGAGGAGTGTGTGACATAAAATAACCCTTTTACGCTTCCTTGTACTGTTTGAACAATTGGGTTCATGTCCTTTATAAACTCATATTTTTGAGACTAAGTGGCCATTTTATCTTCCAATTTTATTCAGTATTCAGCGAACGGCTACTAGTGACTGAATATGATTTTATTTTATCATCTGTTAAACCAGAATTACAATCGAACAATAATGTAAACCACTCCCATTGCTTAGAGCATAATATGTGTTTGCATATATATTATTACTGAACCCTAGCTGGCTTATCTGCAGCAATGAACATCATTTCGATGGGTGAAAGGCTATTTGTTTTAAACGACACTTTTATAAATTGTCGGGAGAAAAGTTTAAAGTTTCTAATGACCCAGAAAAACACATCGCTAACGAACTATGTACCATATTTAAAAAAAAGAACATTTGAAGACTGAAACTAGAGATCAGGTGCTTTATATTTCTTTAAGTTGAGACATTAGGATGAAAAATCCCTCGTGTTGAGTAGTATCACACAAAATGTCGCTTAAAACAAATAGCCTTTCACCCCTCGATTTGTTGATTGACTATTGTTGAAATTTTTAATTGAAGACGGCAGGGTTGTGCAATAACATTTTGTAAAGCCATCATTGTACTAAAATAGTCTTCGTTTTAAATGAGGCTAAATGTTCTTTGGACCATTAAAATAGATATGAGGCAAAATGTGGTTGAGACTGTCCTACGCATCAAAGCCAAAATAAGCCGCGGTTTGAACGTTTCCTAAAGCTACTACTACATTCCCAAATCAAAGCATGTTTTGATCATGTTTTGCTTTTCTAGTTAGTTTTTATAAGTAGGTGTTTATCTATTTTGGAGCGCTAAATAATCTTCATAAGTAAACTATAATTTACTTTTTTTAAATATTATAATTTAACTAGGATACGCCGTGATTCCGTCCACGCGAGACTTGAAATTCTCCTGGAATTCCCGGGGATTTTAAACTGTGTCAGAATAAGCTAATTTTATGAGCCCGAACAACTACAAATCGATTCCAGGAAAATTTCCGCGGGATTCCCGGGACAAAAAAAACCATAATTTTTATTACACAAAATCTGCTTTTGATCAGTAAAAAAATTATACTGGCATTCGTTTTTTTTCAATCTGGTCATTTTAAATCATGTCCTGAAAAAATCCGCGAGATTCCAAGATAAGAATTTGCTGGCGATCGAATCCGAACAAACAGACAAGACATCTAAAAAAATGGCATCGCGTTCTCCATCGTTTATCTGGTCTTGTCTAGTTGTTTTTAAATAGCTTCAATGTACAGACACGTCATTGTTAGAATTTTATAATGTTATAGATTTGAGATATCAGCCCGTTCGTGACCGTTCACTGCTGATCTTGAGCTTTCCCATTTTAGGAGAACAAACAGTATACGCACCACAGTTGCTTAAGTTTTCACACAACGTTTCTCTTGGCCGTCTTTAGATTATATTTCAAACCACCTAAGCGGTAAATGTGACCAATATTCGAACCACGATATCGAAATAAATGCAAGTTCCTGAGCCACGGAACTAGCGGCACTACTTCACCCTTTCAGAGGTATTAAAATTGAAGTATTTTAAAAAACACCAAATAGAGTTTTCTTTGTTACTTTATAACTGGCTCCTATATCTTACTCACTGTTCATTTTCCTATCAGTAAAAAATGACATAAATAATTTATTTAAATAGGTACGTCACTTACGGTCTGTACTACTTCTATGTATGGACTTATTTGTAGATTGTAATTCAGATTTTTGTTTATATTTTGAAATGATTCTAATTTGTTTTATGCATCAATAAATTTGAAAAACCAACTGAACTCCATACAAGTAATGTCAATTATTCCCTAATGGTAAAGCATGGATGAATAGTAACATATAGAAACCGGCCACAAGTAAAATTTAGATTCCAGACAAACGTAACAATCGATACATACAACCTGGGTGTCTTCTTCTGGTTAGAGCACGCTTACATCTTACTTACCTAGAAGTTACCTAATCACACGGGACTTGATGACACCCAAGTTGTATGTATCGATTGTTACATATCTTTGCTCCACATCGAGCTAGATCATGGTGCGAACCTATATACCTACTACAAAAAAATGTATGCACTCTATTTTTAGTTGTTGAACAATCACTGTACGGATTCATTACGTGAAGTACGTCCGACTCTTGGCGTATCCATTAAACTAATCGAAGCTTCAAACTTAATCAACGTAGAATTTATATAGCTTCCATGTTCCAACTACAAATGTACGTCAAAGGGTAAATGTGCTCGGTTTTCGGTATTGTGTGTCGCAAGTTGGAGGTTTGCGGTATACTCCATTCTTAATTACGTAATTTAGTATATGTTACTGGGACGTTTGAACTGTGTCACAGTTTGACTTCAATAAGAAGCTTAGCGCTGTTAGCTGGGCGATGGTTTGTTACTAGTTAGCACAGTTTTTATTAAATTAATATTTGAAAATAAACTAAATTATAAATAAAATAAATAACATATCGCTGCCAAAGGTAAGCGTGCCCAGAATGCTGGCTGCATTAACACGCTTGTATGGAAATGCTGATTCGTTGCGCGAAATACGAATCAGTCTTCTTATCACTAGTGGCATCAAAGAGTTTATTACATTTTTTTTAAAGAAATTCTTTGAATTCAATTTTCAAAAATTAAATTTTCACCTATATATTTGCGCCGTATGAGATCTTTAGCTGTTGAAGATTGGAAGTTGTGACGCTGCCAGAGTGTCGACGCGTATCGAGTCCCACAAAAGCGGCCGTCCTATCTTCCAAGGAATAAGTGACATTACGTCCGGCCTCTTGCCGTCCACGCGAACCAAACCATTTGGCTCTAGGATAGCTGGTACGCCGCTATACGTAGCGTACGCCGACGCTGACAAGAGCTCGGCGGATGATGTCATTGAGGCTGGCATGGCGAGAATTTCGGCCAACACTATGTAAATATGATACTTAATCAGTTAGCATAGTTGTTTCTTATACATACATTCATTTAGAGCCACTGAAATTATTATTATGTTATTTTTTTATAAAAAATCCTGAAACTAACATTTGTGTTGTTAATTAAAATATTCTGATGTTAAGAGTTGAAAAAAGAAATTAAAGGTGGTGTGGGCATGTAGATAAAATGAATGAATAACAATAGCGTTGCTGTCGGTAGAATGCGAAGCACTCTTTGAAGATATTCCGATGAACGATCAAAAACGTTTGTCAAATAAATGTACATGCACGAAGAGTTTCATGAAATTAGATCAAGCACAAGGAGTTTGTTAGGATCATCGTAAGCGGCGAGGTGGAGGTGGTGGTGGAGTTCACACTTAGGATACATTTTATCCCGGCAAATGATGTCGTTTCTTCAAATTAGACGCGTTTTTCAATTCACTGACAAATACACACGTTGTCATAAACACGTCATTCCTTGTATTACTTCAAATCAGATTGGCTTCGACTCGCTTGTATGTTTTGCTGGGCAGTTGTCTGGATTATATAGACTTTTCTTTTTTGTTGTTATTTAAAATGAAAGAGTAAAGTTTAGGTCAAAAAATTACAGAATATAACCTCCCTTTATGTTTAATTCGTTATTTGTTTTTTTTTATAAATGAAGTTTTCGAAGAAATACCTCATTAATATTACCATCTTATCTAAAAAGACTAATGAATTATTTAAATATAACCTAAATTAACTAAGAATATTCACACTAAGAATTTGTCCACTGACACTTTTCTTATTGTCTCTATTAAGGCGAAGACATTTTGTTCATGCGTTCTTTATTAATAGCTAGCACATTACACTACACTTTTGTTTTGTTTATAGCACTAGTTCAAATGATTTTGTCCTTCAGAACCTCGTTATATCCGTGTTGTTAAGGAGCTGAATCACTTCGACATTCACGTGATGATGAAGCCGATGCTCGTGGGCTTCCCCGTACTTCCTAGTAATGCTGGTAACAAACTCCACTTTCAGGTCCCGTAACCAACTAAATAACTAAACTAAACTAATAAATTATTTGTTATTAATATATTGATTGTTAATGACGTTAAATATTGACCGATATAGTACGTGTTTACATATATAATGTAGCTATATGTTTAAGCGACTTTCAACATCAGTTAGATACATTGAAGGCTTTTATATATAAAAACCTAATTAAGTTTTTATGTAAGTAACACAGAACCATTACCCAGGCTTTTTCACGCGGCGTAGCCGAGGGACAAACTCTGGTATAGCATATGGACTTAGTTTCTTTTTTAATATTATAGGTAAAAAACCGAATCAAGTTTTTGAGTAAGTAAAATAAAGCTACTGCCTATAGTTTTAGACAAATTCTAGTATTAAATATATGTTTATTACTATTAAATATCCCTTGTGTCCCTAAATTGAACAATAAAGTTGAACGAATACTGTAAATAAATATATGATTATTGTATAAAGGTTAAATGTGTCTATCGTCGCGTGATGTACGAAATAGTCGCCGAGCTCTCAAACATACATTGTGTTTATTTGTTTTCATATGAGTACTGAGCAAGGCGCTTATAATACCGTCGAAGGAACTATGTATTGTAGTACCGAAGCATATTGTACGCTCGTGTATTTTTCGTATTTTAATAATTTAATAAACCCGTAAAGCTCTTACGCCCAAGTGAAAAGAAATTCCATACATACGAGTATGTATTATACACATTGAGAATATTCAACCTAAGTACAATAGAGTCTAAATATAAGAATGTTTTATATTCATTAATAACCCTTGTAACTAATACTTTGTTGAATATAACCAGCTAGAAATAGAAATAAGAAGGGTGAGTGACAGTCCTTTTTATCGGCTTACAAAACACCGAGGCCGCTTATATTTTGTATGGGCCTAGTAAGCTAAGACGTCATATATAAATAACGAGTCAAGTGTTGAAATAATTAATTATTCTTCAAAGAGTAATTGAAATTATTTTCACCGCGATATTTTCAAAGTAAAATAATAATAAGATAATAAAAAATAAAATGATAATATATTTTGTCCCTCGCTCCTCTTTATATGAACCCCGCTTTAGAATTTATTGTTCAATGTGTCTCCTCCCTACCCAACTGTAGAATCAATTGTTAAATTCTGTTTCAAATAGGACGGTATAACAGATATTACCTGAATAGACAAATAAACATCGTGTTTCGAACTGTAAAATTGTTTTTGAATAATAACAGGATGAAATATATTTTATACTAGGCTACGCCCGCGACCTCGTCCATGCTTGTCTTGCAATTCCTACGGGATTCCTGGGCCACAGCATTTAAAACAGAATATAAGCTATTGTTTAGTGAAAACTGTATCGGAATAAGCTGATTTTTACCCATCCGAACAACTGCAAACCACTCCCGGGATAAAAAATATCACAAATTTTATAACATTAAATTTGCTATCGATCAGTAAAAAAATCACATTGTAATTCGATTTTTTTATTTTGCCATTTTAAATCATTCCCAAAAGAAATCCTACGGGTTTAAGTAAAAGTAGCGCAGATTTTAAGTCCAAGTATTTGCTGTCGATCAACGAAAACAACAAATAAAAAAATATATGTAGGGGTAGGAACCCTTATCATTTTGGGGTATGAAAAATTGATGTTGGCCGATTCTCAGACCCACCCGATATGCACACTAAATTTCATACAAATTGATTCAGCCGTTTCAGAGGAGTTTGGTAACAAACACCGCGACACGAGATTTTTGTATACGAGTATTAGCTATAGTGTGAATTATCCAAAATATTACGATTTTCCATCACCACGCGGGTGAACCCGCGGGGCGCAGGTAGTAAGTTCAATAAGGGAATGTCAAATATTTATATCTTATTTTTCATCTCACTTGCCTTACGATCGGTTAAATATTTTACTTGTATGGAGCTTTTGTCAAATTTTAACCGATAGTAAGACAAATGAACTGTCGGTTAGATATAGGAACTGGACTTTAGTCATGGCTAGATATTTTATTCGTGCAAGAATGGAGAAAGAATACAATTTCTTGTGGCCGGGCGGCCTGTCGTAAGAGGCGACAAAACAACCCACAGGCAGGTGGTAGGGTATTTGCTCGACTGGATGGCGACCACCGCTGGTCTAGAGTATGCCGTCATAACAACCTTGTGTTGTGTTCCGGCGGTAGTCCCCAGGTTCCAGTCTCCCTTAAGAGAGCAGCAGCGCATTTTTAGCACTTTTGGTGTTGCAAACGTTACTGAACTCTTGCAATAAAAACAATATTCACAAGGAAAAAGAATACTATTCCATGACATTCATCTAAAACCGGTATACCGTTTTAGAAATAAAAAGTAGCTAAAATAAAGTATTCAACGGAACATATGACTTTATAATTTAATGTTTTATTTTCATAACAGCTGATATGAGCTTCGAATATTGATGTATTTTCGGATGGTTTAAAATTTAATTTCCCTACGAGTGTCGGTTCGGATGTTTGATGTCATAGAAGCGCGAGCAAATTACTTTTAAAGCGATACGTTTTACCCAAAACAATGTTGGTAAAATGTCAAACAAGCGAGGTGACAGATAATCACCTCGCTTGGTAAAACTTGTCACGTAATAAATATTACATTGTAATGCTGTAGTTCTATAAAAAAATTATATACAAATGTATGGGTATTTTATAAACATGTCGGGATTTTTTTTATTGCCTGAAGCAGGATAACAGGCCACTGATGGAAAGCGATTACCGTTGCTATGGACATTTACGTTAGCGGCGCCCCTGGTTTAGAATTTCTTAGAGGTTGGCAACGTGTTAGCGGCGCCCCTGGTTTTGGGCGCCGCTAACACGTTGCCAACCTCTAAGAAATTCTATAACTTTCCATGTCGTATTTTTTAGGGTTCAATATACAAATAGGATAAAACGAACTTTTATAGTTTTGTTATGTTCCATCGTCTGTATGTCTACGTATGTCAACAATTTTACTCGTAAACTATTGGAACTAACAGTTGAGTTTTGAAAGTATTTCGCGCGTATGCAGTGAAATCATGAAAATATTTAAATTTGCGTTCATCAAGTACATGTGAATGAAAAATGAAAAAAACCACGGTGTATACAGAATTATCGACTCGGTCGATAGGCTTTGAAAAACCATAATAGTAATAAAATCTCATATAATAAATTTAGATTTAAAGAAGTCTCATCGAAAATTATCAATGGTTTGATGTATTGTATGATTTGATTCGTCGGATAATTCTTATAACAAGATTATTATTCTGCTAAGTGATGTTTTAACGTTCTGTAGCTGACTAGCTGAAAAAATCTTCCCATTACAAAAATATGATAGATATTTATGTGTTTTATAGGGGAGAAAGCTATAGGAATTTAAATCTACTAATAATATAAATTGTTATTCGTGGGTTCAAATACAATGACAAACCCCTAAAAAACATAAAAATCTAGAACCGAGTCCAGCGTCACCTGCTGGGTCTGATTAAGGATCTAAACCATCCCTGGATCCAGTCAAACATATTTCTTTTACACTTTGAGTTACATAATTGAAGTTTTAGTAGGGATCCTTAATTTTTCTAGTGATAAATATAGCCTATATTAACGTGGAATAATTTAGTATACTAATGGTGAAAGAATTTTTGAAATCGGTTTAGCAGCTTTAAAGTTTATTTGTTACATACAAAAATATACACAGACAATAATACAAATCTTTCCTCTTTATAATATTAGTACAGATATTTGCCAAATAATAATTTGCCATTATGAATATCGGAGGGGCAATAATAGTTTAATACTCAGTAGGTACTTATATCTCTAGTTCTAGAAATTGCGAACATGTAGGTAGATAAGGCTGAGATTATAAATAAGATTACATTGGCACAACTAGAACGTAAGCCTCCACTTGAAAATATCTTCAGACATCAGTGCGATCGAGGAATAATTTTGTGCAAAAACATTGCTAGTCTTCAATTTTATTAGAATTGTTCGAGGGGACAAAGGCTATTTGAGTTTGCAAAACTTATCATATTAAAAAATCTTTTCCTTTATTCCCTCGTTCGAGAGTGTTTGGGCTTAATAGAGAAATTTATCTGCAGAATTAGTGTCTCTTCTAGTTACTAAACTCATTTATAATAAAGGGCTGATTTACTTCAGGCTTTATGACGCAGCATTTGTTATAAATGCGGGTCGGTAATGTTTATTGCGATAAATAATGACAGTTCTAATATTAAATCAGCTAAATCCTTTTTTGTGCTCTTTCACACAAAGTACTCGTTCTAATACATTGGATTGTTAGCTGCAAGAATACAAATATTTTTAAAGTGGGTGTGATGTGATGTATTTAGATACGAGCCCCGGGAGAGGGGGTGCGCCCTATATCGACGTGACGTCTTAACGCCTCCACTCACGCTGTATATAGAATGAGCGTGACAATGGAACGATTTATCAGTTTTTATTTTGTTAGAAAATCTAATTGTCTATTTATTTATCTTTGATAATGCCATGGGCGGGTAAATCAACTCGAAATTAATCTAACTTCGGAGACGTTATGGAGCTTCGAACGCGTTACCGAAACTATCGGTTATCCAAAATAAAATTATATTTGTCACCAAATACGAATCTGATAGCTTCAAATAATTTTGGATAGGGGCGGAGTCTGAATGAGACACATTATGACAGGTTTTTGTTTTTGTCCGGCCGAACAGACACTCGAGCCGCGCGCATAGCTATATGCATTGTTAATTTTTATTGCTTAGACATGGCCGGTCAGTAATTTTTACTGTTGTGGGATTACATTCAGTTACATAAAATAAAAAATGTCATATCACTTCTACAATATCTTCAAAATCTAATATAGTTAATTGAAACTACACGAAACTAATAGATAATCCGAAATAATTTCATATCCGTAACTAAATAACTAAATCATATTATTCACATATCCGTTACCACATCCAGATCCGGAAATTCACATCCATAGCATCTCTATTTATTATGATCGAATAAATAGTCTTTTTGTAGTTCTTTGATTTTTATTACAGTGTTACTATTATTATATTTATATCACATATAAGTGACCTAAGTAATGAGAAGAGATGAGAGTCATGTGGCAAAAAGTATGTTAAACTGGAAGATCGATGGATACATGTGTAAAAAAGGTAGACCAGGAAAGAAATAGTTGGATTGTGTGAAAGATGACATGATCAGTTTCGGTGTGACAGCGGACGTATTAGAAAATAGAAGAGTAGGTATGGAAGGTAAGGACATATTGTTCTGACTGTGAGATTGGGATAAGTTAAAAGGATCATAAGTGAACCATGTAAATAACATTATATGTATCGACATATCCTAGAAATCGAATAATGAAGATCTCTCTAGCGAATTGAAAATAAATTGTTAATCTAGCGAGATATTTATTACTATGTATTGCTGCACAACTCCGCAGATTTGCTGGATTAGCAGTAAGTCATTATTTTTAGTCGATATATTGCTTGTTTTGTAACATCATAATAGTTATGTTGTATTAACTTTAAAAATTTACCGTACTTGTAGCTACTATATACTTGAGTAATTCTTTAAGAGGATTCGTATGTTCTTCTACAAAATAGAAAAGGGGAATTCAGCAGAGTGGGACGTTTATGGATTAATACTATGTAAATACAAAACTACAATTCTGTGGATATTTGGTCTGAGAAGAGCCCAGGAGGGACAAATGAAAAGTTCTCGTAATAAGCTTAAATTAATTACCTTCTCTATGCTGTTTGCCAGTTTCTTTACTAATTTTCACTTCGCGACATGACGGAAAGTTTATGTTGGAATTGTAATTATTGTTTCTTTTGGAATTAGAAATGACATGCGATGTGGATATTAAGCTTTCTTCGAGGTTTATATTAGTTTTTTGTTTATTATATAGATACCATTGGTTTACTATTAGAAATACAGTATTTAATTCAATGAGGTAAAAATGATTTTTTTTATTTAGAATTTTGATAAGAAACGTATATTTCAACATTTTTGCAAAAATATTGTTTATTATTAGCATTATGTATAACTATGACAACGGCGTACTCACGTGCCCTCAGTGTGCACGGAGTTTCGCCGCCAAGATAGGCTACATAAGCCATCTTCGCGCGCACCAGCTCCAATTATCCGACTAGGGGTCAAAGTGGTCGCCATGGCCGAAAACGGTCGGAACAATCATCATCACCATCATTATTAGCAAGGATGTGTGATTGTGATTGTACCATGACATGTGTGATTTAAGAGATAGGCACTGAAAATCAGCTTTGTGTTGGATTGCGTTTGGTCACAGCCAAATTACCGAGTAACCACCTCATTTCTCAAATTTCGTCATATAAATTTTATTTCATACATTTTTCTCACTCTGTTATGTTTTTGTTTTCTCTTGTTTATCGCATTTAGAAATATATATTTTCTTTCTTTGTTCTTTCTATATGAGAAGTGCAGATGAAAATAAGGAAAATACATAGTCAATATTTATATTCGTTTGGATGTAATGGGGCAAAAGATGATTATTATATAATTTTGCTGTATTAGCTCATTGTATGACTATTAGGTACTGCTGCTGTTGTGCTAAGTTTCTTACCATTATAAATAATGTATTTATCAGGATTAGTGTTAAACTTTAGTTAAAATTCAGAAAAAGCCTTGACTGCCTTACATGATCTGTACCGAGTTTAAGTCGATACAAATGATTTCTTAAATTCGATACAAGTGTTATCAGTTTTTTACTAATGGCAATCCTGATATTAGATCGATCAACCTAATTGAACCAATTTGTTTCAATGACACAGAACTGAAACAACGCGACGGTAGTGACTATAAATGAGTCAAGTTTATGCTTATACTAGCTGCGCCCCGCGGTCTCACCCGGGTGCTGATGGAAAATCGTTATATTTTGAACAATTCACACTATATCTTTATAAATTATAGCCTATGTAAGCTATATTATTGTAATTGTTTCATCAAAATCCATTCAGAAGTTTTTGCATGAAAAAGTAGCAAACATACATACATCCATACTTACTTACATATTTACGTTTATAATATTAGTAGAAGTAGGTTAGTAGGATCGATTACTTTGGCTGATTTATACAAACTTAAAGACATAAATGAACCGTGTAATATGCCAATACTAGAGGGTAAATGAATGGATAGTAGAAACCCTGCTTTAATCTCTACAAAAACCACTGGTATTTATGGTTATATAAACTTGATACATCTGTAATAACTTTGATACCAAAGGAAGTTGATGCCCTCATTATTATTTCTGGGCCTGAATGTACGCAGATAACAGATAATAATTTATAATACCCAACGTTGTAACGATTGGTAAAACTGGCATTAATAACTGTTTTTCAAATATTTGTTATCTAATACGTGTATACTTTAAAACTCCAAACCAATTTTATACATTTATGACTGAACGAATTTGTATATGAATTTCAATGATTTATTGAGATAAGGTAAACAACAGAAAACCTAAATAATAATTAATAGACGACCTCTGTGGTTTAACGGGCTAAGCCTTTGCCGGCTTACCTCACTGTAACGCAGAGGTTCCGAGTTCGAGTGCTGGTATAGTAAATTTCGGAAATGTGTGATCTTCATTGTTTAATATGAGATGGATGTCTGGGATTTGCCCCAGTGTTGTCCATTTGTATATTACCCATAGCACAAGAGTAATTTGCTTAATTTGGGGATATCCAATATGTGTGTTTGTCTGCCAATTATTATATTAACGTTATTTGTTTCTTCTTTTTTTTAATAGGTTTACGCTCGGTAATATACAGATCTAGCCAGTGCTGAGTATTGATGAATATACCAATTTTAGTATAGCTTTTAAACAAGTAGGCATCAAGCGAAGACTTTGCCTGACTCCAGCCATATCTTTGTATGTAAATCTTTTACTAACTACATACGTACAAAGGAGATCTTTTGCGTATTTAAAAAGTCACTAAGCAATTAATAATTTCTAGAGGAAGGTACACATTTTTTGTTTAAAATAATAGCATAACATTTTTAAAACTCAAATTACGCAGCTTTTTCTAAATTTTAAGACAATATTACAAATTTTATTACATATGAAACTACAAAATATTATCTTCTCAGTTCCCGTAATACATTTCATAGTGTCTAACCTGAACTACTAATAAAACATATTTTTATTGTTATTTAGTCCCTTTGCCTGAAATTTAACAAAGTGAAGTAAAAACTTTGTCTCTTGGTATTATTAGTATTCGGTTTACTTACAAATTGCAAGATATGGTGATGATTTTATAATCATTGCTTATGCAATGGTATAATTGTTGATTTTATAATTATTAATGATTCCGGTCATGTCACATTTGCAGACCAATCCCGAAATTATATAAGTAGCCGTATTTTTGTTATAATTAGTTAAGTCGTCACGCTAAAATTTATCATTATTTCTATCGATATGACGCATGTACTTAACTTAATTAATTGTATACTTTATTAACTTTTTGCCTTAATGATGGCTTGCCGATGAAAAGTCTTTGAATACAAAAAAACGCGTAATTTTCTCGTTCCACCTCTATGTATATTTACCGTTCGTTATTTTGATATAGTAGAGTTCTCAGCATTGTAATTTCTTGACTCTCTTTGATGAAAGTAAATATTATGATGTATCAATTTCGTAAAGAACTAACCTGCTAACAGTATTATATAACAACGAAATGTAATTTAATATATTTAAATTGCTGAAAATGCCATTTGCAGCTAATTAAACACTTTATTCTGGTGAAACCTGCACCTAGACACACACCTACATACAAAATCTAAAGCCGTGATTAATGTTCATTTTGTGGTATTGACTGGATGATTTGCCGTGATTGATGATTTGACCAAACATTAAAGGCAATAGCTACATGCATAAGGATAATCGAGCCCGTTGGCACGACAGATTAGCAATTACTCTCAACCGATTGCTTGCTATTAACGTACTCAGACTTTCATTTCCTTCACTCGTCTTCTATGTCGCTCTCACAATATGTTGTGTCGTGTTTGTGACTAGTGACCTTAACACAACATCTCCCAAATTATATACATATATACAGAAATCATATTGAAGTCTACTTTTCCTTGTTCATTTTTGTGGTTACTCACCCAAATACCAGCTGGAGACATTGGAGTCAATTTAGAGGAAAGACTTTTTCGAAACACGGATTCAAAAACTTCAGTATGGGAGCAGAGTTGCAAGCCTTGTAGGAATAAATCTTTAGCTTCTACATTTTTTCTGTTTTCGTATTTTATAATTTTGTCGCCATGAAATCGCATGTGAACAGCTATTGGTTTTTGTAAACGTGCTCTATCCTACTCGTAGATCACATACTCGCTAAACATTGGGCAATAAAGTAGTCACATACGAAGCGATAGATAGTTAAGATTAAAAAATAGAGTATTACAAAAAGGCAATTTCTTTTCTCCTCTGATATATTTAATGATAATATACTACAAATTACAGGACTTAAATTAAAACCACTAAGTTTATAATACAACGTGCTATTGGAAATAATTTATGAACATTTGCTTAATGCTGAGAGTCTAATTGGATTCCCAATAAAAGTCTATCGTTTTACACCAACTTTATTATGCAAATACGCTCTTCAAGCCATATTGCTTTCCGCCGAGACGTCGGGCTCGTCACAGTGGTGATTTTATTTTCTTGTTTTGTTGAAAGCTTTGTTAAGTGAGTGGTGAGAACGCTTTAAAATTGGCTTGCGAGCAAACGACCTTCTCTTTTGGTTTGCCTTATGCAATAAAAATCCTATTTACTTAGCATAATTACATGCTCCAAGTATAAGAGAATATAAAGGGCTGTGCTTAATGTACATATTTAAAGTCATAGTTCACAGTTTAGTTAAGGAAGATCTTTTTATTTAATTAATTAGGACTGCTATAACTGCGTAACGCCTATAAAATAAGCGTTTACATTGTAATTGGCACACGAGTTATTTTTTATAACGTGGCCTACTGTTGTTTATGCAGCAATACTAATTTTATTTTGGGAAGGGTTTGTTTGTCAGTTACCCAAGGGTTACAGAATGTCTTTATCACGTTAATTGCCAGCAGTCTCTGGCTTCAGCGGACCCTTTCCGTTTAAATTGAAACATTGTTATGAAGCTAAGGTTTATATACCTCAATCATTCGACCTACGTTTCTATGGGAATACTAAGATAATTAACTTAATAGTTATTTGTTATTTATATTCAGTATAAACAGTTTTTTTAAGGCTGTCGTTTAAAATACTACTACTCATCATAAAATTAAGTTAATTAAACATAGGTAGGCATCAGATTGGATTTGCTATATAAGCAAACAAGCTAGGCATTATAATTTATATCTTGAAGAATAAAGGGGCTTCTGGATATATAATGATTCGAAAATAAGCCAGGTGAAATAGTGGAAAAAATGATTAATATCGTATCCCCTTTTACAGTATTTATTTATAGCGAGGATAACATATTAATTTCAGACTTAGTAGTTGTAATAAAGTTTATTAGCTATAAAGCCGTAAATATCTCTATGTGAATTTACGAGTAACATTGTTTCACTTATGGATTCAGCTTGAGAGAAACCTATTGCATAACATTTAAACGCTTCAAAGGTATGCAAAGAATGCCTGGGCTGAGACAGCTTAGAACCTTTCAAAAAGAAAACTGAGAAACTAAATTGTCACATGGATTTACACATATGTAAAACAGTTTCCGGAGAAAGTTCTAAACCAATGTAATGTCGTTGCCAGTAAAATCTAAATTTAGATTCTTGTTCGCCAATAAACAAGTGCTTATACATTGTATGCAAAACAATATATGTGTATATATATACAGATATATTGTTTTGCATATACTAATATTATAAAGCTGAAGAGTTTGTTTGTTTCTTTGAACGCGCTAATCTCAGGAACCACTGGTCTGATTTGAAAACTTCTTTCACTGTTAGATAGCCCATTTATCGAGGAAGGCTATACGATATATATCATCACGCTAAGACCAATGGGTGCGGAGCACCTATGAAAAATGTTTACAAATCAGGGGGTTACTTACTTAAACTTACTTTTTTACTATTACACGCGAACGAAGTCGAGGGAAAAAGATATATATTTATATATATATATATATACTCTTAGAACTTAAATTTAAGCCTAGGTCACCGTCTTCTATAATACAGTGCCCAGAAGGATACTTCTACAGATCGCCGATAATTTCTAATTACGATATAATACCAAAGCAAATTGAATTTTGCTTCTACCCGTAGTCATGCAATGCAGGATATGCACATATTACGTTTAATGGCATTCGTTCTAGAATTACACACACGTCTTTACTAATACCGTAACACATTTATTCTGAATAATGTTCACGCTAGAATTCGTATGCTTTCATAGCCTTTCACATATATTAATAATATAATAGAAATGTGTTAATAATATTTAAATTACCAATTAAACTTAATACAAAACAATTACATATTTAACTGACAATAATAATTAAAGATTATGAAGTAAATTATTATCGGCAGGAAAATATTTACCGAACGCTATCTGCATTTCTAAATTTATTGGCAATGCTCATTTGAATGTAGTTATAAAATAATTCGTTTAGTTGAAATAAAAACGTAAGGGCGTTGTTGAAACTACCTGATTTATAAACAAATTGTTGAAATTACTTATCTTTTTGTTTAATTTAGATATATGTAGGCATTTATTATTATAGATAGCCATAGATATGATAGATAGATATTCATGATAGATAGTGCAGATTGCGTACTCGTATTTTGGCTGTCGCATTAACTTACCTTTGGATTTAACATATGGTAGCGACCCGCATGAGTTATCAAAAACTGTAACAGACCATTTTTTCGCTAATCAGTAAATGCATATGAATCGTTTTTTTTCTTTTTTGATTTCAGATTAGTCCCATATAAATTTCATTGGTATTTATACTTTGAGTTCCGAAGACATAGCAAAAATCCAGTAAAAAAAACGTTGTAGGTAGTGATTGACGTTTATAACTTTTTGTTTCTGAACCGAATTTGAACATTCTATGCCTGTTGGATTCTGGAAAGATCCTGGATCTGGATTTCTGTTGTGTGCCTTTATAGTAGTCTTATATAAATTTTACAGCTATCGGACCTTGGGTTCTGAAAATATAGCAGAAAATTCTACAAAATCAAATAAGAAACGTATTGAAAGTAAGTATTTGTTAGCAAACCTAAAACGAGTAGGTACCTAATAATGATCAATAACGTTTTGTACTAGACTCGACTAGGACGAGGAAGGCGTAAAATGTAAATCCATAACGATAAATAGCTCGACCGTGTAAATTGAGTTATGAGTTCCGTCGTATTTCAAAAACATCGACGATCAGAGTTGAGACTCAAACGAAAATGCAGCAATGAAATCAGACGACGGGTGTAATTTTATAAAAACAATTATCGGACTACACCAATTGGACTTCCTAAACAACGAACATTAATTGGTTGCCAGACGCGGCTAAAGGTCACGCCGAGCAGTTGGTTTTTGTCTAAACCAAAACGTACCAGCCGTGCTGTTGTAGCGGCCGACGAGTGGCAAAACCGGCTGATATATATTTATTGAGGCACCAGCATGTGCAAGCGAAACTACGTTTGCGTTACCATGACAAAGACGTGTCTGCTAGTGAAATTTAACGACACTTATTTGAGGTTTATCTAATATATAAAATTCTCGTGTCACAGTTTTCGTTGCCATACTCCTCCGAAACGGCTTGACCGATTCTCATGAAATTTTGTATGCATATTGGGTAGGTCTGAGAATCGGCCAACATCTATTTTTCATCCCCCTAAATGTTAGGGGTAGTCCACCCCTAAATTTTATTTTTTATTTTTTAGACAAAATTTTTAATTTCTATTTTTTTATGATACAGCATTAAAACATACATACAACCCTAAATTTTCAACCCTCTACAATCAACCCCTATTTTTTACCGGGCAGGACGACGTCTGCTTCGACGACGACGTATTACTTTCAAGCTGCTCTGCACAATATGTGATGATACATTGTGTGGTACAAATCGCCTCAGTTCTGAGTTCTTAAGACTTGAGAGTAACTTAAAAAAACAAATAATAATGTTTTGCTTGGTACTGACTTCAAAATGTTGTAGAAAATTTAATTTAATTATTTTTAGTTACTCTTGAAGTCGGTTTCATTTTTGTTAGAAAATGTATTTGGACAATACGTTATAACGTATTGTCCAAATACATTTTCTATAATGAAAAAAATAATTTCTATATGTATGGGAAATATATTTCCCATACATAAATTAAGTATCAAAATGCGGCGGTCTTTTGGCGGTACCTCATTTAAACACAATCAATGTTTGATTTGATTGATTAGGATAAAATAACGTGCATTTCGAATATTAATTTATAGAAGCCTATTAAAAAATGACAATATTTCTACATTGCATAGAATGAGGTGAGGTTTAATTAATATATGGAAAATAGAAAATTTTGTTCAAAAACAACCCTTTGTCTTGGTTTGCCTTTTGATATTTCTTCACAGAAATTGATCCTTGCATGCTGCACTTTTTTATAATGTGTTTATTTTTTCCAAATCAGCCGATTCGATTCCTAATGAGGGTAATTGATTTTTCAAAAATCTAATACTACCTCTTTTCATCAAACTGGCCTCGAGACTTCTTTGAGTATTTCTCGGTATTTTGTAAAGTTTAGAATTTGGCTCCAAAGGCTCACTTTAAACACTCTGTAAATCTCATTGTACGTGTTATCATTTTTGTACCCATTTATCTTATTTAATTACTGCAAAGTCTTATTAATATCAGTACAAATATCGGTCAATACTCATAAATATGGACGTTTGTGATGGATGGAAATTATTATTTAACAACAATTCTCAGAAGACTATTCTCATCTCATCATACAGATAATTTTAATAGTCTGTTTGAGTGAGCTAATAATAATTCCATGAATGGATTTCAATTATATTAAATTGAAAACTGCTTATATTATATTAAATGTTTACAGCTATTACAATTAAAACTCTTGGAAACCATCACAATTTCCAATAACTATTATTGGTAAAGAGAGATCGACAATATTTACATTGGTGTATTACCTATATTATTTACCATAGTTTCCTGCGTCAATAGTATATAAATTCAGTGTATTTTTGTATACCATAATTATATTAAATGAAAAGTATAGATATAATTAATTTAAATGTCTTATATGTTGATAGTAAGGAAACGATTGCGCTAAAGCAATTTTGTCTCCACCGCGACATTGTTTGAGAAGGGGATCAATTCAAAATGTGACCGAGATTTGAGCTGCCATGTCTTTCGCAAAGCTCTTCTTACCCGGATTTGCACAATACAGACTTTTTGTTTGTATAAATTCGTCAAATATAATCTCTTGTTCGTGAATTTGTAAGTGCAGTATATGAAAAGGCGGATCTGTCAGAAAAACAAATTAATGAGATGACATTTTCGACACCATAATTGGTTTCTTTCATCTGATTGTTTACCTACTTATCCTTTTTGTAGATAGCAAACTCTCATCTAATTATTTGTTTTAAAATAAGATACTTAGGGACTTATATATATATATATATATATATATATATATATATATATATATATATATATATATGTGTGTGTGTGTGTGTGTCGGAGGGAAGCTATAAATCGGATAATTGTTGTTTGGATGTATAACGCACAATATCATTTGTTTACATTTTAATTACTTCTAAAATTCTTAATATAATTTAATTTGATTTGTTAAATGTTTCTATAACTTAAAGATCGTTCTAACCTAATAAAAGTTATGAATATTGTAATTTAACAAGCGACCAATGAGAGCAGACCATATGGCTCGGAGCGGGGTCAGACGCCCTCTATACTTGAGTAGTATCTACTTCGGTAGACGGAGGAGTTTTTAGTGGCACATTTGAGTGATGGTAACGGGTCGAGTTGGACCGTAGAGAATTTTAAAGAAAGTATTGAAGTTGGAAGTATGAGCGGTGCCCTGAACCCGCTGCTCGGTCTATATATATATATATATATATATATACCGAGCAGCGGGTTCAGGTTCAGGTTATATATATATATATGTCGGAGGGAAGCGGAAGAGGAAGTATATATATATATATATATATATATATATATATATATATATATAGATACATACATAATGAATGTAAATAAAATTATGAAATTCAACAGATTTTTTTTCGTAAGTAATATTTTTTGATCGTTTAGTTCATTTTGCAAAAAAAAGTTCGGCGTTCTAGGGGTAAAAATACATAATACAAAAGATTGGGCATCTAGAACGTATATTATATTAAAGTTACTAGTTATTATTGTAATATCAAAATTAATAGGTATAAGTACCTATTAATTTTACCTATATTCATAATATTTTTATCAAGTATCTAGTACAAAATTAGAAACACGTCCATAAGATCGAGAACCAAAGTTTTAGATGTCCTCCTACACGCCAAACGTCTAAAATGGAAGTGGGCGGGACATGTAGCACGAATCTTAGACAACAGATGGACGAAGATAACCACCACATGGGCTGGACCAGTGGGGAAAAGAAAGAGAGGGCAACCCAGTGAACGCTGGGTCGACGAAATAGAGAAAACTGCTTGACAAAACTGGATGAACAGGTCAAGATTAGAGTGGAAAAAGTTGGAGGAGGCCTATACCCAAAGTGGGGCTTTAAAGGATAAATAAGAATAATAGTTTATTGGTTTACAAAATTTATTTGTAGAATGTTATCTTTTAAGGAAATAAAGGGCTTTATTATTATTATTATCTAGTACAAAATTTAGAGTAATATTACAATGTAAATACTACTCCAGCTTAGAATAATTACACCTAGAACGATAGTTCCCTTCAAAGCGGTCTGTCAAAAGTGTGGCAAGAATATAATCTATGTGTGCGTAAGGTACTTGTATTTACGCTCAACGAAACGACAGTGAAAAAAATAATGTTGCCAATACATTAAATTGTACCTAAAAATAGGGAAGTGGAAACTACTTCACACTTATAGTGGTGATCACAGTACAAATGTGATTATTAGATTACACCTTTTATTTATTTTGAACTCATCAATTCTTACTGCTGAATTGATGACAAAGCCCATAGATCCCCTAAACAATTAGTAGTTAAATATAAGTGCAATTCGTCTACCGAAACTATTTGGTAGTGACCCGTTTTGTTTACATTTTATGTTCAAACAATTAAGAACCAGAATTGTAGAGGAAAGTAATGTTTCGAGTTATAACTTGTCTATAGATAGATACGGGTCTTAGAGTGATCGAGATGAGAACACTTTATGAGAAAAAACAAACAACATGTATAATCATTTATTTCAGTAGCCTTGTAACTGCAACTGTTTTCTGAACAATTGTCGCTTCGATGACAAGAATCGTTGTATATTTTCTTTTTTGGATTCATAGAAGAATCGAATTCGCTAAATTCGAAAGCTACTGCTATTAAACTTCTCTTCAATAATAAATACGTATTATAAGAAAAAGGTACTTTAGTTTTGTTTAGACTAAAAAATTTATACCTTAGTTGGAAATGCACCCCTGCGTTATCTACAAAGACCACCTTTAGTAATATACTTTTCTTTATCCTCGAAATGTAAGGATTTTTTTTTGTATTTTAAGTAGGCACCCAACTGTCTGTCTACATTTTGATTACGTCTAATTTATTCGGTCCAACGAGCCGCAATGATCGGATCAGAAGGAAACCTAAAACCAAACCAAAACATAAAATTACATATTATTATTATAAGTATGCGAACTTCTTGTTTTTTTTTGTCTCAGTTTCCTTATTAATCAATTTAATTTAATAAAAAAAAATGCGCTTTTAATTGCCTAATGAGACGTGTTTCACTTTTAATTAAACAACAAAATGCGTGAAAATATTTCTCCGTGTTGGCAACATTTTCATAAACTATGACATGACAAATTATTGAAATTTATTTATCATTTTGATGAATCTTTTACGTAAAAATATAAGTTCAAACGCATTACTTACCCGTGAAATGTAATGTTACATCTTTCTTGTGTTTTTCCGATGTACTGTGACATCCGTTCACTGCAAAAACCGTCATTTTTAATCAAAATTTCGGGAGTAGTTTTCGCTACGACACGACCTTGAGCACTGACAGTGACGTGACGGGCCGAGTAATGAACTTAGCCAATATGGCTAGGTTTGAGTTTCTTCACTTTACGGAGGCGGACTCGGTTTCTAGGTGTAATTATTCTAAGTACTCCAGTTACTAAATCCAGTTGAATACTACATGCTAACTATCTTATATGTTCGATATTATAACAATATTAAAATCATAAATTATAGATAGATTCATCAACATAGGGTTCCAATATTGAATATCTATATTTTGTATACCTATTTAGCAACATTGTTTTATTGAACTGGTTACTACCACCTAACCAAATTATTGTTTAAAGTTTTGTTTGGATAGGTATACAGAATCAGTATGTATTCCCTCCGGTGAACGGGTAATGACATTCTGGAGCGTATCGATCGCGCACAAATAGCCATCCAACAGACCTCCATTCCACAACGTGCCGACCGCCAACCGCACGGGTCTGCAACGACACTTCACTTCCTTGTACGTGTTTGCCCCGTTACTTATAAATATCAGCTTATAAACTTTTCTTATTGTGGAGCTGTCAAGCAGGCAGACCAGCCAACTAATTGAAAATGATTACTGTCGCGTATAGATGTCTGAAACACCAAGAGCAAAGCCAAAGCGTGTCCGGACCTTTAGGATGATATGGGATAGGAGGGGATAGGATAGGAGAGGATGGGATAAAAGCGGTCCGACTGGAGGAATGGACTAGAGTGAATGGGATAGGGGAAGTGGGCCATCGGAACTATCACTCACATGCAGAGGCGGCTCCAGCCCATATGTAGCTCCCCTGTGCAATCAATACCCTGGCATCCTCTAGTAGGCGCGCGAAGAAAATGGAATACTTACAGTTATATTTTCACCAGTGAACGGAAATTCGGGTGCAAGTGGTGCAATTTTCACACGTTCAGAACTAGAACTCTCATAGAAACCGTGCTATAATAGCAATTGCATAAATACTGTTCTTTCACTTTCCCTTAAGATACAATTTGGTGTAGATGATGATGTAGGGATAGAGAGGGATATAGTGTTGACGTTTTGACAAGCTGTCAAATGTCCGTATTTCAATTATTACCAGTGATGTGACAACCATGTTATATTATCTATAAGATTGAGAAGCGCCCGGTGTTGACCATAGCACAAGAACAGCGATGCATGCTCTTAGGAGGTACCGCAATCGGTGCTCGGCGCCCCCTAAGCTCCTGCACACCCTGCACCATAGGTACAGCTGGCACAAGGCTGGCACTACACTCATCCCACCAAGCACGATTTGCTCAAGGCTTACACCAGGGGTAAAGTCGAGTCGCATTTCTAGCCTCTAGGACAGGATATATGGATGGGATGGGTATGGGAGAGGAAGTATAGGGTAAAGGGGATGAGACAGATGAATCAAATAGGAAGATTGAAGAATAGGGCAATGGCATAAGAGGAAGGGGACATGGGATATCGGAACTCTCACTCATCGCACGAAACACGAATAGCTATTCTGTGAGAGCATGGCATTACATCGAACGAGCCGGCTGTAAGAGCTGTAATCAAAATAAAGATTCCAGTGTTTCGAGCTTATCGATTCAACTGATAAGCTTGGGGCTCTCCAGTGTTAGGAGAATGGACAGCATTTCTCACTTGGCGCACATCACTTATAAGAGCCTTAAAGAAGCCTACACGTTTATTCTAACTCAATATTTTTAAGAAAATAAGAGTTTAACGGTAACTATTTTTGTCCAAGGCAGAAAAGGTAGGTTACGATTAAATCAGTAGGGGCAATTTTCATCATCTTTGTAAGATGACAATGTAAAAGCATATTAGCGGATCTAATAGCGAATCTATTAGATCCGAGTTACGCTTTCACATTACAAACTAAAATTATATAAGATAAATTATACAAGAAGAAACCCTCCAGGGGCTCAATTCTGCTAAAACAATCTCGTCAAAATCGCTGGACACTATCGTCTCAACCATGGGTTTACCTGACTTTGGTATTCTGCTAATTACAATCGCGTGCCCGTGGCACGTCACTCTATATTTATAAAATGTTCATAAGCCAAAACTCGCGAAACATAATATGTTTAAATTTTTAGTACCTTTCAATATCCATTTCGGCTAACGCCATTTCTGCTAAAAGTAATATTATTATTTTCTATCATTATTCTACCGCGACGATATTGTGAATTCAGTAGAATATAAATTTTCAAAAGTATCGCAATGGAAACGTATTTTAAATACTTCGCATCGCCGATGTTAGAATAGCTGAATTGGGCCCCAGCCCGGTGGACGGATGCGTAAGATCACCGGCAGGGGTTAGCTAAGATAATCCGAATACTGGGGCATGTGGTGCAATCTTGGAAGGGCCTACTTCTAGCAGCGGACATCGATTGGCTAAACAAGAAGAGTAAAAATCAACTCGGAAAAGATCGTTTAGCTGCGTACAACAAACAAGACGGAGCAAGGGTTATTTATCCCGCCCAAATAAGGCATTAATTTCTCTAAACTAAGTATTTCACATTAACAGTAAACGATAATCCGAATGGATTTCAAATAACTTTTCCATATTTAAGTGTGTTGTAATGTAATTTTCATTTTTACTTATTGTGTGACTATAATTACATTTCATTAGACGTGGTCACAGAAGTGAAAGACACTCGAAATGAAAAATCAATTTCAACGAATCGATTTTTTATCTATTTATTGAAACGTAATACCAAATATAAATAATAAAATATAATACGAAAACCATACATAATGAATTAATTTAAATAGGTAGTATCATGTAATATCCAAAACATGATAAATTCTCGTCGTAGCTTCATTAACAAGGAATCTGTCCAATTTATCAATGCTTTTTAATTGATTCTTAATCAGCAGCTTTTAACTACGACCTAAGCATGACCGCAGCAACTTTCATAATAATGTTCCAATCAGACAAAAGTAATATAAGTAATAATACTTTGTTTTCAAATCCTCATAAGCTTAGCTTTTTTAATTGCAGGCGTTTAGCAGACAGGCTGACGGCCCACTTGATGGAAAGCGGTTACCATCGCCTATGGACATGTGCAACAACAAAGGTGCTACAAATGCGCTGCTACTCTCTTAAGGTAGATTGGAACCTGGTCACTAATGCCGGAACACAGCTAAAGATTTTTATGGCGGCGTAATCTAGACCAGGGGTGGTAGCCATCCAGCCGGGAAAATACCCTACTACCTGGCTATGGGTTGTTTTGTCGCCTCTTACGACAGGCCGCCCGGCCGCAGGAAATTGTAGTCTTTCTCCGTTCCTGTACGGATATAAATTAATATTGAGCTTTATTTACTGCTAATATAATTAATTATATTGTCACAAAATGAATAAAATTCATATGTAAAAACACCACATTAGCTCGCATAATACTATAAAACTGTATGCAGTACGATTTATCAATAGTGGACTCGACTGTTAAAAGATGAATGATTACCTTGGAAAATTTCTTCCATGGTTATACTAATTAAAACGCAAGATAAAGTAGACTCGCGACTCCCTCTACAAATATAGGATTAGTTATAGTTTTTACTGTGTGATTATCTTCCGTAATATTCTTCTTCCAACCTATTTATTATTAGCGGCCCGAGTTTACCACTTTCCGAAGTGAGCCCTAGCGATGTCAAGCCCAAGTGAGATGGGTGCGCGTGAAACTCTTCTGTTTACCATCACCTAAGAATATAACGCATCAGGGTTCGTTTTCAAATCGGCAGATATACGCACACAATGTGCTAATAGCTCCAATCTAAGCAAGTTACGCCTATTTTGTGAAATAAAGGAAAGTTTATGTGTGAAACTGTCAGGCTGGGAATTTAACCCGCGGTATCTTCGTTTACTAACCGGCTTCTATATCTTATTGACCGTTCATTTACCTTACTATCGGTAAAATTTTGACATACTCTCCATACAAGTGACGTCAAAATTTAACCGAAGATAAGACAAGTGAATAGATAGAAAGATATAGGACCGGCCAGAAGCACTAAAGGCGGGCTAACTGATAAAGGGTTTATTTACATTAGATTTTACATTTATGTAACTAATAAATAAATATGGATTAAAAATGCTCCATTCGTTGATTTGTCAAAAAAATAAATAAAGAGAAAATAAACCAAACAATATTTTATAAACAACGCCTATTAACGAACGATGTTTTAAGTTTAGTAAAAAATAAATGATTTAAGATATTTTTATTTTATTGAAAAAAATCGCTTTGTTTAAAAAATGACTCAATTAAAATTTAAACAGTGATTATTTTAGTTTACTTTCACATCGATAAAATCAATTTAAAAGAAGCTTAGCGCGCAAACTCAAAGAGTTTCCTTATTAGACCGGGGCGAGGCGCGACCATCGCATTTCACGCATGCGCAGCTGTCCTCTGATACTGAGAAGTGGTGTCATAGACAATTTTTAATAATCTGGCGAAATCTTTTTGTTTCTAGGTTATGTTTTAGTACAGAACAATTGTCAAAATTTGTGTTGAATATTTTCCTGGAATTCGTTTAGATATGGAATGGACGTGAGTTTTAAAGTTTTCATCGGTTTTAGTGTTCATAAACTACATAGATTGGCGATATAATTGTGTGCGATATTTCTCGGATCCGTGAAAATTTCTGGTGGCTTGACATTGAATAAGTAAATTGAGATGTGAACAAGAAAGATTCGTATTCGTCACCAAAGGAATTATTATCGCAGTGGTTATAAATTGCAAAGGGCAGTATTGTGAACAATACTTACTTCTTTAATCTGGCCTCTGTCAAATAAACAATCGACATCAAGATGACCATGAGTCAGCTATCAGTTATGAAATTATACACCGCAGTAGTTGACGATGTGATAGCCGGAGTTCGGGATTGCTTTTTAGATGATGGAGTAGATGAGCAAGTTTTGCAAGAACTCAAACAATTATGGAAAAACAAGCTACAAGCCAGTGGTGCAATGGACCCACCGAATCCTGAACCACTTCTGCCTCCTCCACCCCCTGTATTGCACAATTTTCCTAAAGCTAATGGCAGTAACTTGGTACCCAAAAGAGAACCTCAACAGAGCTCCAGTCAACAAAACTCTGGAGTGGAGCATGGTGCTCCGTCATCAAATATTGCTGGGGCCCATCCCCATCATGTACTAGATCCAAATAACAAAGTGCCTGTGCAGTTAACATTACCTGCTCAACCTGGAGTCCCCGGTTCACAACCACGCTCGTTCACCATACAAATTCCAGCGTCAGCATTAAATGGTAACAAATTACACCAAGTGCTTACTGGACCTATTATAAATGCAACAATTAGCTTACCACAGCCTTTAGCAGCCACACTGCTACAACAGCATATTAATTCTGCATTGGCTGGCCAACAAAATGATTTTGATGGGGGTGGGGGTGGTCGCAGTGGTGCAGCTCCTTTTTCACTGGATGGTGCTTTGGATTCATCTGATGATGAAGGTTCAAATGTTGGTGATGGGTCAGAAGATGGTGCTGGTGATGATGATGAGGATGAAGAGTCACCGGAGGAGCGTGCTGAAGAAGAAGAGGAGGAGAGGGATGAAAGCGGGGGGGCGGAGGAGGAGCCCCTCAACTCTGGTGATGATGTGTCAGATGAAGAACCTGGTGATATGTTTGACACTGACAATGTAGTTGTATGCCAATATGACAAAATAACCCGCAGTCGCAACAAGTGGAAATTCTACCTTAAGGATGGCATTATGAACTTAGCTGGCAAAGATTACGTCTTTCAAAAAGCCAATGGTGATGCAGAGTGGTGAACTGATTCCTGACATGAACAGATTAACTGTGTGTATTTTTATAGGTGGTATAACTCGTTATATCTCTTGACTGTTAGAATATAACATAAGGGCAACATTAATTAGGACATTGGCGAACAGTTATCTCATATGTATTGAATATACCTGAACATTTGTATTACTTGACTTTAACCTTTGCACAGTACTCATAATAAAATTTGTACTTGTAGCTGCAACTTTGTATTGGAATTCTAAATTCAAGGAAAATAAACATCTGAGGGATATATATTGTTTGCTTACAAACTGAAATAGTATGCCAGCAACACACTCGGCAACTACATCATTTCATACTCTGTGGCAAATCTATGCCTGTTTCAGAGTAAAATAGAATATCTTATAGTAAATTTAAAAAATATATAGGTATATGTATAAATTATCTTTTTTTCTATACATATAAAATGGTAAGTACAATTGTTATGACAAATACAGTAGGTGGTCAGCACTAACACAACACTCAAATGTGGTTTCTACCAGAAAAACTTTGGATCAGGCAAATGTGGTTTCTACCAGAAAAACTTTGGATCAGGCACAGAAGTTACAAAATTCCTGAAAAGAGGTAACCATTTGTTACTAAAGTGGCCATAATATAAATGCAACTTACAAAATGTTATTTTCAATTGTTTAAGTAGCTGTATAAGGTTGTTTATTGATGACTTTTGTATTGTGAGTCAAAGCACAACAAAACTCTAATTTGCCAAGATACATTTTTATAACATTTTCAGTTTTAGTAGGTACTAGAACTATAATTTTTTAAGTTAGCATTTTCATAAGAAGTGACTCATTGGGAATTTAAATAGCTAAGTTACTGATACATTGTAGGTTTTTTTTCAGTTTTACCTCCTTAAGTGGCCAAGAATATATTGTAGTTGACTTATGGCTGGTTTCTATATCTTAATATTCATTTACTTGCACTACTAACAGTTGAATTGTGACATCACTTGTATGGAGTGTATGTTAAATTTTAACGGATAGTAAGGTAAATGAGTGTTGGATATGATACAAGTTATGTCCATAAGCCAAACCAATAACCATTTGGAGTAATTACAGTCCATTGATGGCCATCAATACACATAATTTAAATCATAGTCATACTGAGCTAACCATCAACTTACACTTGTATGAAAAGTATCTGGATATGATTCTTTTTTTAAATAAACTTGCAAAGTACCTTTTTAATCATTTTAGGTTTTTAAATTCAGTAATTTATACTTAAAAGTTTTGAATTATCTCCAATTATACATGTTATTGGACATTTCGAAGTCTGTACTCTGGGTTAACTTATGCTTTGTGCGCCACGCAATCACATTCATCCGACATTTAGAGGAATCCTGTTATTATCTCATTATGATATGTTGTATGTAAATTATGAAGATCGCTACTGGCACTAGTAAATGTTAGATTACCTTTGAATCTATTTGCCTTTTTAAATATTTTCTGATTTATTCTGATAAACAAAGTGTTCTAATAACCAAATTCACCAAAAAGTCAAAATACCTAAAAATGTATGTTGACTCATTATAGGTTGGAGCCATTCATATAATGACTTTCTTACTTTTCACCTTTTGAGTAATTTATTTCTTTGTTAAGCATTTCAAGTCAAGTCAGGGTAAATTCTGCCAGTAATTTAGTGACTAAAACTAAGTGTATTGATTCTTAAGAATCTTGATCTGTGTTAAGGATGGCTATACTACTTTTTGGTGTTTAATAAAAGCTATAATTCTATCATAAAGTATAGCAATGGTTAAAGTCAATAGTGCATGCTCGTAGACTTATTTTAAACCAAATTGAGGTGATGGTTCAATGACATTTGAGCTTCAGAAATGTTGTTAACTTTGTATTTAATTTTTTAATTAAATTTAAATCCTGCTATTAAAGCTTCACTAAAATTATAAAGACAATTATAAATATTAAAAAATATGTCATTTGTGCCATAACATGTAAAAAGTAAAAACTCAGATCTGATTTAAAAATTATGCCATTATAAAATACATTTTCTTTCAAGCAATAGCTAGTGGGTGGAAATACTGATACAATCTAAAATAATAATAGCTTTAATAAGTGTAAGCAGTTTTGACATGGGGTGATTTATATAACTTGGTTAGTGAGTCTCATTCTGGGACATTCTCATCCACTAGGAGGGTTCCTATAAACATTCGGAAATGGTTTATTAAAATTTATGTCTATACTATCCTAATATATTATTATGAAATTATTTTAATGTAATGTTTCCCTTTTGTATATATTATTAATACAATTATTTCAGCATATTATAACTTTCAATAGTTAAAGCTGCTGATTACATCAAGTTTAAAAGTTAATTATTGTTTTTATATTAAGACAAAGATATTTTTGTTAATGAGTTAATAATATATAAAAAATGCTGAATCCGATGTAGCATAAATGCAATTCCATTCATGTTAAAATATAAAGAACTACCAAAATTTGAAACAAAAACATCACAACAATAAAATAATTTCATATTGAAGCTGCTTAAGACTGAGTGTTTCAGTAATACTAATATGAAGAAAATATTTTAACCAATATAGACTAACTCTTACTCCTAATAGTTAAAGGTTTATATGCTTGTTAATTATTTTTTTTACATTCTAAATGTGATTGTCACCTTTTGTTTTTAGGGGATACCCAACCGTGGGAGGATATAGGATTAGTAGAGTTGAGGTCGCGTTTGCACCCCTGAAGAAATGCTATTATTTGTTTTTATTGCGATGCTGGCAAACAGGGAGACGGTCCAGTCCGTGGAAAGAGGTTACTGTCGCCTGTAGGCGTTGGCAACACCAATAGCGAGATAGCGCGTTGCCATCATTTAGGATTGGATACAGAGGGTGTGGAGATGAGATAGGACGGGATATGGGATTGGAATAGAGGCATGAACACGGAAGGTTAGATGGGGAGTCGACAAAGCGGTATCACGCCTATCGTGCCGACCCTGCCGAGCTGTAATCAATGTCGTGATTCCAGCATGGCTCCACCACGTCAAAAAACTGCCGTCCGAGTTAGGGATGCCCACTAAAACCCCTAGGTGTTCCTTCCTTCGTCTTATGCCAGCCAGGCCTGGGGAAAAGCAGAAGCAAGACCAACTCTGCGTGTCCGTGGCAGGTGATGGCTCAACAGACTCTTCCAGAGCCTTTAAGCCTCGTATAACTATTATGAATAAAGGAGTATATACAACTTTTAGTGAAGCTAAGTAGCACTAGTTGGTGACTATTATGATAATATTGTGAAATGAATTGATATGGAATTACTATTGCAGTATCTTAAATATATCACCTAATTACAACTTACAATATTTATTATTAAATTACTTTCCAAATATAGACATTTATTATTTAGGATTACTTCCAAATAGCAGTGTGGATTGGTTGATATTATAATGGAGGAAAAATACCAGGATTGGAAATCGCCCAGTAAGAAACATTGAAAATTTCCTAAAAACTGCATAACTAGATGGCGCTTCAGATGGACCTTCGCTTTTGACGTTTTATTTTTTTTAAATCAACCTAAGTGGAGTTCGCTATCTCGCTCGCGCATTTCCACGGCTTTAAAGGTATAATAAATTAACGGAATTTACTTATGACAAATCTTATTGTTCGTATCTCAACATGATCTTATTACGAATGTTTCACAAAAAATAATTTTGATTCGGATACGGTTTCATACATTTTTACAAGAATTGAATTTTATATGAAATCAAAATCATATTTATGTGAAACATTCGTAATATTATTGTCGAGATTAAAATTCGTCTTTGTCGCAGTAAATTATATCACTTTAGCGAGATAGTGAACTACATTAAAGTAGCTCTTTTAAAAATTAAATGAAATTTTATATTTTACATTTTTTGTCTAGAAAAATATTGTACATTTTAAAAATAAAAGTTGAAAAGGAAAAGAGTTTGTTAGGTTATACTTCGCTCTATGTTGTGCCATCTAGTCGTGTACGTTTTCACTTTTAGGACTTAATTTTTTTATTGTGTGATAGTCATTCCCAGTATTCTACTTTCATAACATGTACATATTTAATGTAATACATATGTTTCATGGTGAAAATATATAAATACTTTTAATTGAAACCAAATTATTAAAAAAAATACAAAAAGTAAATAACAATTTTCAACAAATAAGTTATTGATGTTGAACCAAAATTGTGATAAATAATTTTATTTTTATTTAAGGGCAACTATATACCATTGTTGGAACCCCGTTTTTTCAAAACATTAAGAAATATTAATTTTGTAGCTATATAATTATAATAATATTATCATATGTGTACAAAATAAAAAGTAGTTTTTTAATATCCTGAATAACTTGACTGGGTATAGTTTACCTTACATTGAATTTCATTTATAACGAATCAACAGATTAATAATACCACAGATTACTATCATACTTATTTAAAATTACACTCACAATACCCAATAGGTTAAAATTTAAGTTTCCACGGTTTGTTTTAATACTCTAAAATAGTTTGATAAAAATGGTGATTATAATAAAAATGTTGCAATATTCATACTTTTTATTGTGTATTCCTGGGGTCAAAAAAACATAGAACTTTATGCCATGTTTTACTTATCATTAGGTAGGATATCTAGACATGCTATTTACCGAATTAGACTGTTGATGCCTTTTGAGAACTGAATTTCGAAGTGTGAATTATGAGAAATTGAGTAGAGTGGCTTGCAATGGGCAGTGCTTTGGTGGTATAAAGATTCAAACTATTATTTAAAATATTATAATCATGCGGTGTCTGTATATTGAATCTGTTTAAAAAAGACAACTGGAAAAAACTAAACGACGGAGAACACGATGCATTTTTTTTAGATTTCCTGTCTGTTTGTTCATTATTCACGTAAAAACTATTGGGTCGATTTCGATGCGATTTTCGCTAATCGACGGTAAATTCTTAGACTTAAAATCTGCGCTACTTTTTATTCCGGGAATGATTTAAAATGGCCAGATTGAAAAAAAATCAAATTCTAATGTGATTGTTTAAGTGATTGATAGCAATTTTTATGTAAGAAAATGTGTGATACTTTTTATGCCTGGGAATTTTCCCGGGAGCGATTTGAAGTTGTTCAGGTAAATCTTCGAAATATATAATCTATACAATTCAAATAAAACTAAATATAATATAAATTACATACTATTGAATACAATGTAAGAAAACTTAACTTATTTGTATTGTATTCTACCCATAGTCCCTCAAGACTATAAGTAGAATACTGAGCCCAGATCACCGTCTTCTATGGGTAAGGTGCCCAGAAGGCTGGCTACGTTTCCTCGCTGGATCGCCATACTGATCCGTTGGCCGAGGTAGGCACCAGCCCTCTGATCACCTGAAGAGTCGATGAGTCGTTTTGATAAATTTTGGTAGAGGCTCATGGCCTCAGGACCCCACGGTCCAAGCGTCTCGACAGCAAACGGCACAAACATATAACTCTCACTGAGGGTTGCATATTTCCGCCGCTTGAGTGATTCCGCTGTTTCCGCTGCCGAACCGGCCGATCTAGAAGTGTTTGGTAAATGGGACGCGGCCAACGTGTCTACGCAAGTCGCATCCCACACCAAAGGCTTGCCACGCTGCCAGGGAATTAGAGTCATTCCGTCAGGGCGCCTGCCATCATCACGTGCAATACCGTTCGGTTCCAATAGAGCCGGCACGTTAGCGGTGGCAAGCGCCCTCCGTAAGACGTCATTCAGGGCGGCGTGGCGTGACCATCTGCCGGCACTGCGGCGGCAAGAAAGACCGTGGTATCCCGGGTCGATTACCTCTATTCCACAGACACATGTGTGTGGTGCACATATGCGAGAACCTAAGCGCAGGTTTATAGCCAAAGAAAAGGATGTATTATCCATTAATGTACCTATGTTTGGGGAGGGGATAGCTTGGAGCCAAAAACCAGACTCTTTGCGAGAAACAGCAAGGATGCGGGCACGTCCTGTAGAGTTAGTTGAATTTAGAAGTTCTGTGTTTAATCCTCTACATATAGGTTCATCCCAGCATCGTTGCGAATTCATGATCGTGGGAATGTCTTCACTAGGGCAGACCATTTTCCAGGCGTTTAGTGCTTCATTTAAAAAGCATGTATTGACATTATCCCAGTGTTGCATAATTTTTTTAAATAATGAGCCAGTGCTGAAGGCAGATGAAAGAAAAGCCGGTAGAGCAACGCTAGAGATTTTGCGGATGCCTAAACCTCCATACCTAATGGGTAGGGAAGCTTGGATCCAGTTGTTGTCTGAGAGTTCTGAATTTAAAATTTTACTAAGCACATCTTTAATGCGATTATCTAGTGGTTTTATAAGATTAGAAAATTTCCAAAGCGGGGCGCATCGTAAGACATATGTTAATTTTGGTACAAACAGACAATGTCGTATAATATGATATGCAATTTGAGAGTGAATATCGAAAAGTTTAGAGTATGACAGATCAAACGCGGCTGATTGCTCAGACAGATAATTTGGAATGGCCTCATCTAGAATAGGGGCTCCAAGCAAGCGAAGAGAATCCTTCTCCAGGACCTTAATACCGGGTGCGACGACATTGAACATATTGCTAATATTGTCGCTTTCGTTTTTAGACAGGCTATCGGACAAGAAAATTTCGCATTTGGAGAAATTTAACTCTAATCCTATTGAATTAAATTTTGATATCAGGATAAGTAGGTCTTGGAGTACGGTTTCTGCGTCGCCGCCTAGAGTCCCATCGTCTAGATACCACACATTGAATTTAGATTTGAGGGATTCGATGACCGGATGAAATATATTAATTTTCATACTAAAAAATCCGTAGCCCTGCTGAAAGTACCCTTTGATTTTAAATAGTGGCAATATAGCTGTAACCTACGTTACTTGCCAAGCGTAGACGAACTCGCGAGCAAATCCTAGTATGTAATAAAGCAATCTTACAGTAGTTATACCATTACTCTATTTTAAAATAAATATTTTTCTTATTAAATGTGCGTGAGTATTCATAAACACTCGACGCATCCAGTGTCAAGTATTTATGAATATTCATCTTTTATAACAATATTCAAACGAATAGACAGATAATCGTACTTATGTAACAGAAATCTCGACAAACTTTGTGATTAACGTCAGACGAATGAACAATAAGTTCAGAATTTGAATACTAACAATTTTTGTTTAAATCATTATATCTTACAATTATTGTTAGTTTAGAACCAATACATTTTGTAATTAAAAATTCGCCCTTCTAGTTTCCACCAATAAATTAATAATTTTCGACTAAACTTGCTACTTTCGAAACAAAGGTCGGCTAGATCAGAGTTACTCAACCTTTTTCTTATAAGGGCCTCATAGATGTATTAAATAAGGTGCTACGGACCACGACATAAATTTATTTAGGTGTTTTTTTTTTGCTAGAGTATAAAACAGGCTTGCTAACCATCTAATGGAAAGTAGTTAGCGTCACTTTTACATATATAATTGTAGTACAATTATTAGTATTTCAGACGGGTGTTACTTACAAAAGCTGGGCGGCCGCGGGTTAAGCATAGCTGGTTTGAACTGTAAGAAAGTCTATTACGCTCTCATCTTGCTGAATAAGAGTGGCCCTAAAACTTTACGAGACTTATAAGGTAGACAGGTAAATTGTATTAATGAGAATCGAATAATTTTTAAGATAGGTCGTTTTATTTATTAGGCACTGTCCTAGTTACCTAAGGTCTAGCTAAATATTTTATTGTATCGCTTATCCCTAATCTAGTTAAATCATATGAACATCGGTGATCAAACAAAAATATTTTAAATATATATAGATTATATATATATATATATATATATATATATATATATATATATATATATATATATATATATATATATATATTTATATATATATATATACATACATACATAACTTCACGCCAGATCCCTTGCGGGGTAGGCACGAACAACAGAGTGCCATACAGGCTTATTCTTACACACCTCACTCGCTTCTTTGACATTCATAGCTCTTGTCATGCACGCTCGTCTATTCTTAAGGCTCCTGACATCACCTTCTGCTAATACACGATCAATTTGATCATGTAAGGTGTGTCGTGGCCTTCCGCGACTTCTGCATCCATCCACTTTTGCATTGTATATCTGTTTAGTCATTCTTTCATCATACATTCTTTCCACATTCCCGAACCACCGGATATATCTCTCTCTTAATATATAAAATTCTCGTGTCACAGTTTTCGTTGCCATACTCCTCCGAAACGGCTTGACCGATTCTCATGAAATTTAGTGTGCATATTGGGTAGGTCTGAGAATCGGACAACATCTATTTTTCATCCCCCAAATGTTAAGGGTAGTCCACCCCTAAATATTTTTTTTTTTAGACAAAATTTTTTATTTCTATTTTTTTATGATACAACATACAATCCTCAATTTTCACCCTTCTACGATAAACCCCTATTTTTTACCGGGCAGGACGACGTCTGCCGGGACAGCTAGTATATATATATATATATATATCAGGTTATCAACACTATACCGACAACGGATTCTGAATACTTCGGCTACAAAACACACGATATGGCTTTTGCTCAATGGAAAAGTTGAAGGCAAGGGACCTCGTGGTAAACCTTCAAATAGGTGTATTAACCAGTTTGTGAACCAGCTAGACATGTCAACAAAGTCGGTGGCAATTATTCACTGGCATCAAAGTCGTGATCCTTAGCAGTGATGGAACAACTTAGAAAAAGAGGTAGACTACTTAGGCTGGTGTGCACCGACTTTTAACCGATGGTTAAATAAAATAATCTCCAAAAATTTATGGAAAAATAGTGACTATTTTTGGTTGACTGTCGGTTAAATTTTGGTGCACACCAGCCTTAGTATCCGAGAGAGCAAGTCGAATTTTAAAAGTTTGTAAATATTGTTACTGGACAGGACATCACTAAAATACTGTTGTAAAAATGAGGTACAAACTTTATTCAGAGCACTTACAAAAAAATTGAGATATAACAAGTCCAAATTATTACCTACTAAACGAAACCGTAGGGCTATTAGGAGGAGTTGATACAAAATTATCGCTCCAGGATTAACTTGATAATGCTTCTATCGTAACCGAAACATAACTAGCCCTTAATCTCCGCGGCGGCTCATTTTAAGTACTTCCATAATATCTGAATACAAACACCTACTCAGACAAACGATACCTCATTCGACTATGTACACTGAAAAAACTTAACCCCTATTTACATGTACGATGGCATGTACCTCAATAATATTGTTAATTTTACGATTTTACTGCATAACTTTGTAGCTCTATATAGATCACCGTTCTGTATTTAATCCTTTATACATATACATCAACCCCAAAAGTACCATCAAAATGAAAACTAAAAAATAATCATTTGAAAATGAAATACTAGAGATGAAGTAATCCTCAATCTACGCATACCTACTATATAAGTAGCACCCTTCTCGCTCTAGATAGGCTTCGCTCTCTGGACAATGAGATTACTCTCGTAATTAAGACAATGGAATCTCGCACACACTGGATAGTTACCTGAGCACAAAAGGCTAAAGTATTTAAGTTAGTTTATTCGGCTCGAAGCCAGTTCCAATTACCTTCGGTAATCCGGCGCAGCGGGCCGCGTTAGATACTCGCCGGTAATCGACTTATCCGCGCGATTTAATATGGCATCCAGTGTCCCGGCAAAATATTTACTTAACCAGCTTATTCACCGGTAACACGGTAAAATCAGCGAAAGTTTTGAAATACTTCACTATCAAAGGACATCTATTTGACAGAGACTTCAATGAAATTCTTAAGTTGCTTTTAAATGCAATTATTTATTAAATATAGGTACCTGCTGCGAGAGATGATAATTTGATCTTAATTATCTCAGCATAATTTATATTCTTGAATAGTTGGCCGACAGTAATAAATTATATGTTCCTAAACTAATTAAATTATGTTGGGTGAGATAAGTAACATGCAACTTACAATCATCAACTTTAGCCGTTCTCAGTTACACACTGACCAGAACAACGAAAGGTTAACATAAACAAATTAGGGAAAAAATAATGCAAAGTACATCTCAATCAGACACCATCAAACACTTGTAAGACACGTACAAATAATTTGTACCAACTGGGAATCGATCCTATAAACAGGTCAACTCAGTCAGTCAGGTCAATTGTTTATTTACTTATTGCTCCTAGGAGCAATAAGTAAATAAACAATTCTAATCAATGATACACTTTTCTCGCTTTTTTTCGGCAAACTTATTTATCAAATCATCCATAGCTGTAGACGATTGCAGTTTTCCTAGATTTTCTGCTTATATAGACAATAATGACAAGTCTGATAGCAGTTTCTGTTGGTCCAGCAGTTATTCTTAAAAATGTTATTAGTCTATAAAAGATTGTGGATAACATGTTAAGAATTTTTGCTTACACGCTGTTGTCTGGGGGCCCCATATCATTGATATAGCTGTAACGGCAGTAGCTACGCCCCTGAAGTTTTGAAAAATATTCTCAATGATAATCTTGAATAATATAAGCCTATGTACTTCCTATTTTTAGGAATGGATCTGTATCTCAAGAGATTTTCACGCCGCCGGAGTGTCATTGCCCTCCGATTTAAACCGAAGGTTTTATATCACAATTAACTTTACTGACAGATATAAAGACACCGTCTATGCTAACAATTACAGTTCACTAATTTGTAGCATGAACAAATTAGTGCAAAAAAACTTGCTTAACCTTCCTTAATCACTGTAACTACTAATTCAAATTTCATTTTAATCAAAACACTATAAAAATAGATATTTACACGACGAATTGAAAACCTATTTTGAAGTGAGTTTAAAAGAAAGAAGTTGTAAGTATATTAAAGTAGGGAATGGTTTTGGAAACCGATTTTTATCGTTTCTCAACGACAGTTTATCTGAAATGCCTATTCGCGCAGACAGGTACAGGCAGAGTAGGTAACATGGCTGGAAAAGCGATCGATTTAACTAGAAGCGATGCAATCTTCTAAAGGTACGCCAGCCGATACAAATCGGATGACACAATTTGCCGAGATACCTTTGCACAAGAAATAAGAATGAATAAAGGTCCTTTGAGGAAAATTTTCTGAAAAGATGCTGCGGATAAAACTCGTTATACTGAAGACTTAAAGCTATATTAATAAAAAACTTGAAAGCTTATCCGCAAACAAGCTTTTTGTCGTACCTATCTAAAGAAGGGGCCGGTCTAGGAAACGCTGGCTTGGCTTCTTAAAGCACTATACGCGTGCTAATGACTTCGTAGAGAATAAGGCAGTTAACCGAGCTAAATTGTTAAAGTTTAAAGCTGGATCCAGTGTTACCCTAGTTTGGCCGCACCCACGTATTGGACATATGAAGCAATACTAACGATATTATTTTAGCGTGTTTTTAGAGCTCTGTTGCCATTTGGCAAGAACAACCTTTATATTATTATGTCCGTCAATCCGTCTGTCTTTATACAATCACAATTTTCTCAATAAAAAGAATAATGACTTTTTTTCTCTGTGCGTCTCTCGTTAATCAAACTTTAAAAATCATAATGTCATACTTTCTTAAGTTTTCGCGACTTGTATACATAATAAAACTACGTTTTAATGGTTTTAAGCGCGGTAATTTATTTGATTAAACATACTGTCGTTCCTTTATGACTTTTGTAATAACAATATTGCAAAATATACCAATTTTGAAGTTTTACTTCAAGATGTTGTAGAAAATATTTATTATTTGCATTTTAGTTCGGACTCGGTTATGTTTTTATTTAAAAAAAATCTACTTTTTAGTTGCGCAAATACTGAATAACTTTGGAAAAAAATTAAGCGCCTGTAAAAAATGTACCTACTAATGGCACGCTTAAACAAATCTTCCATTCGATGAGTGTAGGTGCTCTTCAACAAGGGTTGATCTTGATTTCCATGAAATCCACTCGTTAGATCCTATTTTGACCACTAATGGACACACACATCGGGTAAAAAACTCTTTGGATTAAAATAAAGAATTGAAAATCGACTACAATTGACGGAGAAATTACGAAACAAACACACAAGAAAATCCTGTAGTCAAATTCCTCCTCCTGTTTGAAGTCGCTTAATAATATTGTTATTTTTTAATCTAATAGTTCCATATAAGGACAATTAGGTAAATAAGAACATGATAGTTTCGTTGGGATATAGATTACAGTTCCACCTGCGAAACAACGTGGGAAGCTTCTGTGTACCTAACAAGTCTTTTGTTTGTAATATAACTAAGTTTTTTAAATATAAAAACTAGGATTTGTCCGCGACTTGGTCCACACTTGACAGGTAACGTAGATTGCAGTTATTGTGCCAGTATTTAAAATAAAATCGTTTTTTTGGCAAAGCGACGGATTTTTTATTATGAAATCACGGGAATTACACAAACTTGCGCAAAAATCCGACATAGGCATTGTTACGGAAAGCATACAATACTAAATCTACTAAAGACGTCTAAACATACAGAAACTGTCATATCAAGTAAGTCCTAATATCACGTGGTTTCGAAGTTAGGAAGTCCCGGGAATATTAAAAGACCCGGATTATATTGTTTTCGTATTAACCGGATCAGAATCAGCCTTTTTTTAATATATAATAAACTGATACAAATTGAAAAATTTTATATTGAGAAAACTCCCGGGAAAATTACGGCGTGATTCCCGGCATATGAAGTATCGTATCACGTGAAAAAGGACTTAAGCTATCGTTCTAGTGAAATCGTATAAACATCAGCTAATAATTGTGCAATCTAACTAATTTGTACCATACCCGGGAAAATACCGCAGAATTCCCGGGACACAAAGTATCACAGCATTTAAAAAGTAAGCTAATCTTTTTATGGAAACTGTGTCGGAATAAGTTAATTTTTATGCACCCGAACAACTTCAACTCCTCCTGGAAAAATTCACGTATGATACCTAAATAAAAACTAACGCAGATTTTTATCCTACGAATTATCTATGGATCAGCAAAATCGCATCTAAATTGGCTCATTTGTTTATACATTAATTCCGAACAAACAGACAAGAAATCTAAAAAAAATGAATCATATTCCGTCGTTTACATAGTCTATTCCATTATGTTTTTTTAATAGCTTTAATGTACAAATACGGCATATTTAGAATTTGTCTAGCGTTAATCATAAATAAATTAATATAAAGCTAAAACCACTAACTAATAAAATGCCCAGTAACATATCTTACTCGTAGCAAAAATAAAGAAAATGTACTACAACTTTTCTCTCCGCTGTAAAAGGCCCTGAAGGATGATATCAAGCGTAATTTTCATGTTCGTACATTCGTTTTCAGAGAAGTACAACGTCTCTTTTATCTTACACAATATTATATGATAAAAATACGAAGCTTTCAGTGAAAGTAGAAACCTGTTGATCGCGCAACTGACTTTCAGTATAGCCTCATTCCACCGTTACATTGCCTCCGGTGCGGTCGGAGCGACTTGGTAATACCGATATAGTCTAGATTAGAAGTGGACATATTTTCGCTTTAGAAGACTGGCTTTATCTATTAGAATAATAAAAATGTTTTACTTTTTGCAGGTACATTTTACGTCAGCTGTGCAACAAAGTGCTGTGAATAGAAATTTTCTATATCATATAAAGTTAAATATATTCAATAATCTTTTAGTAAAATGTCCAGTTTCGGAGGCAGCGTGTTGATTCCAGACTAAAAATTGTATTCTGTACAATTAATTTGCAATTTGTCAGTGTGGTGAGAATGTGATTGTGATAGTGAAGTGCCGCCTCGTCGAGGAATTCGCCAAAATGCTGCCGACAAACGTCATGTCCTTTATGAAGAAGGTAATAATACTTTTGCTATATTATTTAACATTTACTATATTGTCCTTGGTGCCATGGAAAATGACACACTCCCAAGTATGGGACGCAACTTGTGTCTTCATTGTCTGTGGGGCATCCCATTCTCCAGACACAGCCGTGACAGCCGAGGCTGCCACACACGAGGAGGCTCTAAAACGCCGCAAATATGTACAACTATGGACATGTGTCCTTTGGTAGGGGGGTACGTATTAATGGCTTACGGGGTCGAGACCCTGGAGCCGGGTCTCGACCCCGTAAGCCATCACACCGCTATCGGGGCTTCTCAACGCGTCTAATTGAGATCTCGCGCGACCAAAAGCCTCGCTCGCACCTAGGGCAACGCAACAGCATTCCCATCCAACTTGCAAATGCGGCCAGAATTTTGGGGACGCTTGGGCGGGTGATTTGCTGTCGGCGGGAACCGTGCACAAAATTCTGGGTTATTTAGGGGTATTTTTTTACTTATAGATTAAGTTATTTTGAAAGCAGTTTTTTTAACCTTATGTGTATATTATTATAATTACCATGTGCTAAGGGGAAGGAAAACGTCGTGATGAAACCTGCACATCGAGATAACTCATGTGGCAAACCTGCCAATCTGCCTTGGGCAAGCATGGCGGGTATAAAATCCGTTCTCCTATAAAAATGGGAGTCACGAGCCCAGCAGTGGGACGCTTATGACCTATTATTACTGTTAATAAGTTTCTTTTTAGGTTTTTCCAATATAGATACGGAGCCCTAAAAGGCGCATAAGATTTTTATCTGTTATCGTTCGACCACGTATAAGCATTATTTCTTTTCTTTTGTCGTAAAAAGCCGCCATCTGCTTAGAATAGAATTCAGGATACCTAGCTGCTTTGATTTTATTGCGGTTACGCCTTAATTAAAATTCCCCGTAGTGGCCGCTGCGCAAAACTCAAATTATAATGCCGAACAGAGCTCCAGTCTTCCATTTTTCCAGAACCTCATAAACTTTTAGCTAATACCAGAATCATACATTAAATAAATAGAAGCTTTTATTATAATGTCTGATTTTATCAGAGAACAACTATTGATCAATAACGACAAATAATAGATGGTTATGACTACGGTCAACAATAATGGATCTTAAACTGAAATTGCCTTTAACGTATCGATTGTTAAAGTAGGGTTTAAAAGCAAGCCATTGTTCGTGTACTATAATACTGTATTCTTTAGATACTATAACTATACTGTATGATACATTAACAATCTTATTTTGTTAAATAAATAAATCTTATGAACTCCTACATCTGGGATAATGTTAGTAGTAGTACGCAAATGTAGTCAAAGGTTTATTAATGTGTTGTCTTTTTATAACAAAGCTGGACAACAGTCAGACGGCCCAGCTAATGGAAATTGGTTTTTTTATATATTTCAGCACTCAGAACCCCTTTCATATGTTAAGAAAGGAAATACTATTAAAATAAATAAATAAATACTTTTTATCTATTCAATGTTTCTTAAAATACTGGGATATCTATATTACATCTTATTATTTATTACATTTTATTCGCTTGTACTATGTTTATATACATACATATGATGAGTTGGGATATATTGGATTAAGATGGCTATGTTTGCGAGACGTTGGGTTATGTTGGAAAGTGTTGGGAGGAAGGAGGACGTATTTATACATATTTACTTACAAGATTACATAAATATATACCTTTCCCAGACCACCACCAGTAGCATATGATGATGATTAACTCAGTGGAAAGTCGTAACCTTCGCCAATAGACGCTTGCAACACCACGGGCGAAACCATTGCGTTGCCAGTCTTTAGGATGGGATATAGAGAATAGGTTAGGAGGATGTAATAGAGAGATCATACAGGTGGAGGAGGATAGGAGAGATAGGATAATGGAGGAGGAAGTGGGCCATTGGAATTCTCACTCGTTGGACAAAACACGATTAACAGAAGACTAAGCGTTATTTGAGATGTGTCATTATTAATGACGTTAAAAATTGACATATAATTCACGTATATACATACACTAAACACTAATGCAGCTAATTATTAACGGCGTTTTTTTAAATTGTTAAAAAGTATGTCGTATTTGGACACAATCACTAAGAGTAATTTTAACCCAAATTTAACCCAAGGGGTGTTATGAAAGGTAAATAAAAAGAAGTCAAACTGAAAGATTTATAAGAGAGAGTAGGTGGACCAAAAAAATGAGTAAGTACTTGATGGTCTGCGCACAGCGAAGGGTTCCTTAGTGGTGTTCGTTATTTAACTACGGAATCATAAAAAAGTATTCAATCGCAAATATCCCGTATCGCAAAAACTACCCAACAGATATTGTTAAAAACAATTTTCTAATTTAATAGTCCAATAAGATTGATGTTTTCAGAATTTTCCACCGCATTAAAAGTCAGACGAGATTTAACATATTTTTCAATTTTGGGAGATAGCCATTTCGCTATTAATTGACTTATACGAAAACTCATGTAGAAACATCATTATGTTTTTTCTTTCAAAATCTGACTAGTCATACTGCAAACGACTATATACAGAGAAATTAGTTTCTCAACCCATAGTAAAAGTGTTATTTTATGTGTGGTGGACATCGCTAATATCCGTTTCGATGAAAAAATTAAGTGAAGGACGAAAATTAAATGATGATTTGTGGTGAGACAGAAAATATGTTATAAAAAAAATTGTAGCAATCCCAAATGGTACACCAATGGTACCTATAACATAATTCAAATTCGCATAAACGCGCAGTGGATTATTGCTATCCAAAAAGTGCGTATAAACGTTTATTAGAATAAGAACATTTTTTAACGTCATAGCTAAGTTAATATCAACTCTGCTTCCTATTATAATATCTACAAAACTAAAGGTAAGTAGCTACTACGACAGTAAATTTACAAATAACTTATTAAACAAGCAAGTTATTTACGAGTACGTTTAATTTGATCATTCAATATAATAAATAAATCTTAACATAACACAACGGAAACCTTACAAATACATGAAGAATAACAGTACCTATTAGTTTCCTATTTCGTGTCCGTCCAATTATCCATACTGTTTCTTATCCAACAGTAGTTTCTTGTCTAATTAGGGCCTTAGGGGCTGTAGTTATATTCCTTAGTACATTGGTTGATTGTACATACTAGAGCCAGATTTCTATATCTATAACTGTCCATTCCCATACCTTGCATTACTCGTATGGACTTTAACTTAAGTTTTAACTACTGGCAAGGCAAGTGGCCTATTAATAGTACTAATAACACCCATGTTGCCCCTCGCCAATCTTATACGCCATTTTAAGGGGCCCACGCAGTGACTGGCCAGTCACCGCCTGCCCATTGTATCCATGTTCCTTGAACATTGCGACAGGCAGATGTCATAGTTCCCCATATTCTCCGAACGGTAGTTCAACTAACAACTCATCCTGTTCTTCCATAGCCCGGTACCTTTTGTTCTCATTCCTTATAATATTATAACACGGATCGTGTCCTAGGATGCATTTTTAGAATAGAATAGAAAACACTTATTGTTCACCAAAATAAGTAAATACAGAATAAATAATTACAATAATTTAAGGCAAAACAAAAGGCGGCCTTATCGCTTAAAGCGATCTCTTCCAGGCAACCTGACTAAGAGGACACTTCAAACAACTTACATTAAGTATAATTAAATTAAAAACAAGTAAAATAAAAAAGGAAGAACAGTACAATTTGGACAGTAAGTTACCGTATATATATATATATATATATATATATATATACGGTAACTTAAGAAAGAAGAATATAAAACATATATTTTACTAAAAACTAAGGTAATTAACAAACAGTAAGTTTTTGACAGATGTTTTAAATGTGGCAAGTGATTTATTTCTTGCTTTTCTGATATCTACGGACAGGCAGCCTGCACAGCGAAGGATTTGGAGTGAAAGTAGAAGAATGTGTATTTTATATGGTGATTTAGATTAAATTTGTCTAAGGGGCTTCTACGTGTTGGCCTTCCCATGGCCCCACACAACCCCTCCAAAAGTTCGCAACATTTGTATGGTCCATGCTCTTAGAGATATACAAGATAATAATAACAGCCCATAAAGGTCCTAACGGTTGGGGTCTTCCATTTTTATATCGGAACGGACAATACATTCGTCATACTTTTCCAAGGTGGATTTGACACATTGGTTATGTTGACGTGCAGGTTTCATCACGATATTTTCCTTCATCGTTTGCACGTGGTAATTAAAACAATGTGCAAATTAGTTTAGAAAACTGCTAAGCGGTGCATGCTTTTCGGCCAAGATTCAGACTCGCACTCTTTTGAGTTTGGAACACGTGCGCTGACCATTAAGGTATTACGGCTTTAAGCAAATCAATTATTATTATTGTACACTAGCTTCTGCCCGTGACTACGTCCGCGCACAAAGTTTTTTAACTACCCCACGGGAACTCTTTAATTTTTCGGGATCAAAAGTAAGAGGTCCTAAATGTTGACCAGGAATATAAGCTACCCCCATACAAAATTTCATTTAAATCGGTCCAGTCAGAAACAGACAAACAGAAATTTGAAAAATAAATCTAAATTAGTTCTGTTTCAGTTCTTACATCACCCTAACTCGGTTTTTAGAATTTTTTTCATTGTACATAAATTTGACCTCTACAATTTTATTATATTATTGTATATTGTATATCGTAGTAGAGCGGTAGGAAGCCTTGTGCTTATTGAGGTGGCATGTGAAAACTGCGGTAATGGCGGCGGCACCCCGCCACCGCTTCCTGTGAGATGAATTAACGCTCCGCGGAGCGGAAAAGTCTTTCTTTCTCATCAAAACAAAATGCCTTTACGGCCAGCGCATCCACAAAGTGCTTAACAAACAATCACGTATTCAAATTTATACATTTAACTACTGCAGTTCATGTCTGTGGCTCCGTAGCCTATTCGGAACGTAATATTTATATGGTCTCCTAGTTCAAATATGGGTCTAAAATATTACTTTGTTATTAATGATACATTTTTACTAGCTGTCCCGGCAGACGTCGTCCTGCCCGGTAAAAATAAAAATAAAAAAAATTAGGGGTGGACTACCCCTAACATTTAGGGGGATGAAAAATAGATGTTGGCCGATTCTCATAGATACCGGATAAGCACAAAAAATTTCATCAAAATCGGTCAAGCCGTTTCGGAGGAGTATGGCAACGAAAACTGTGACACGAGAATTTTATATATTAGATTTGCTACTACTTCTCAAGTCCGGAAAATAGTTTTGAAAATACAGTAGTTGTTTAGATTTTGTGCATAGTCTCAGACACTCTTGGTTACAGCATCGCTAGAGTCTAAAATGTTGTAAGGTGCTTTATATTGTTACCTGCCAACAAAGTGAATACACACCTGGTTTATTACCTTTCCCAAATTTGGACTACTTTTGTTTACTTTTTGTTTAAATTTTGCAATTAGCCAATAGCCTATTGTTATTGTACTTGTTTATGGCCGCAGGTGTGCAGACTACGGTTCCTCGGAAACTTCAGTCCATGCGGTCTTTTGTTGTATTGTACAGTTTAGTATAAAACCATGCCCGAACAGGGGGGGTGAGGCTAATCAAGCGAGGATTACGATACGAGAAAGACGTACATTCGATAAGCTATATAGTGACGGACTTTGCGCGTGTTATTGAATTGTGCAGTTCTTACTGGTTGTCTCCAGTTATATTTGTAAATGTGTTTTACGTGTCTATATAGTTCGAATAAATTCTATAGTAATTCCAACGCCATTTTAATTCAAGTCCCGCACTCCTAACAATATTATTATCAAAACGAATGAACTAAATATGTTATGTACCGAACTTTAAGCTTAGAAAATTGTATTTCTAGTATTTTTATCCGGCAATGAATTTATAGTATACAAGGCGATATCCAATTGATATAGATAAATTTTAAAATCGAATACACAAGTACGTACAACAGATATTTTCTTCATGTACTAGTGAACACAGTCATGGCTCGTCAAAAAAATATGAACTGAAACATCGCAATAAGTTGTGAAAATACGCTTTCTTACTTTATAAATTATCCCGCCTAAACTGAAAGGATGGATGTGGGATCAGCTTTCTCTATATAAAACACGACCCGAGCACTTATATAATATCTCTTTACATGTAGCTAAAGTTACGCATTAAGTCGTTATGTTAAACTAACATTGTTGCAAGGAATCTGAATTCACAATTTTACTACTTAGCCGCCGTTGGTAACATATCATTTCATAGTTGATATGAATAGAAATAAAAGAGCATATTATTTTTGTTTTTGTTTGTTGTTTGATGTTTTTAATTGCAACGCTGGCAAACAGAGAAACTCATTGAATAGAAAGTGGTTACGGATGCCTATACACTTTTTCAATTCTCATTCCTTAAAGTTCGCTTGGAGTTGCCTGATAACAGGCATGAAAACAATACTTTTCGTCTCCAGTAAACGATTTTCACTGCTGCTATGCGAACCATAGATAATACATGCGTAACACGTCCTAAGTTTTTTACAGTCATTGTTAAATCGCGGCATAAATTGTAATAGAGTTGTATACAATATAAATTACTTCTCTCTAATATATTATTTAATTCACATAAATTAGAGCTAAATATTTATTGTCATCAGTGACAAAAAATACTGGTTGGTAGAATGCCACAGACAAAGAAATTTACTTGACGTTTCATATGTTACGTATAAAATGATTTCGTCAAATTTAAATATGTATTTAACGCCTGATATCATTAGAGAAATAATTGTTTTTTATTTACTTTCCTCATATTCGAAATGAAAAACAAAGTGTTAACCTCAGGTACGGTTTACGTGGTCTAAAGCCCTTGGCCTAAGGCCCTTGAACATCTTGGAATATTATTTTCCCTTTAATATCTTCCATTATGTATAATACGGCCGGCGTATCTTGGCAAATGTGAACATAGGCTCTGCGAACTTTAGCGCATGTAAACTCGTGAGAAAATACAGTGACCAACTAGTACAAAGCAATAAAAAAATACAGGGATGAAGGGCGACCAATTGTATTCACTGACGAGTCGTATACCCACTCATCACACGAGTGTACATGCTCTAAAGTTCGCAGAGCCTATGTTCACATTTGCCAAGATACGCCGGCCGTATTATACCTACATACTGACTTAAATCGAATTCTGATCAAAACTAAATAATCTTAAATTTCATTTTAATAAAACTATTGAAGCTACTGTAAATAAATGAAAGGGTTGATTTAACTTAATGAATTGCTTAAAGAAAATTGTTTTAATGAATTGGAATAACAATAAACTAAGAACCAATAAGTTAGAGCACTGTTTTTCTCGAGTGTTTATTGACAACATCAGGCGAGAATGTTTACACGTCAGCTGGGTTGGAGTTTTCAAACCAATTTCATTTAGTTCTTCGGCGCTGTGCGAAAACGTCGTGAAATGAACGGAGAGAAAGATGTAAAAATAAATGTTTTATGGATATTTTTCCTTTTTAAATGCTAATTCAGTGAAAGGTGAGACGAACTCTTAAGTAGAAGGCATCAACATCTACATATCAAATTGCTTTTTACCAGGAGACCCTATTGTTCTTAATGTCTCGGATGTATAATCACTGTAGCTTCTATAAAAAAAGACAATTACTTGGGACAGGTTCATCATAACTGATCAAAGATTATATAAGATTATAATCTTTGATCGGTTATGATTAATCATTATATCAAGAGGTAGAAGGCTATTTGTTATGGGACATTTTGAAAATTTGTTGGAAGAAGAGTAATGACTCAAAAACACATAATTAATAAATTATTTACCGTATTTGAAACAGAAAAATATCTGTGTATAGATTTTAACTGGACAGTTTAAGTTGAGACATTAGATGGAAAAACCCATCACGTCAAGACTTGGCGCAAACGGGCTACCGACCACAGCTACCAGTAGCCAGCGACAAGCAGTTCACACGCTTTTTCACATATTTTGTAGGGATTCGTGTGACCTTTGGCGGCTATGCGCAACCGCCACTTTTGGTAACGCGGTGGCGGCCACCGCGCACCGATCGGTGGCCCGGTCCTTACAAAATTGCGCTTGTAACAAATAGACATCCATTGACCATTGATCATTATTATGTACGTTATAATTTCTTCATATCGTATGTATTCAAATTAGCGTTCAATGCTTATGTTTTACATACAAAATTATTTTTTAGAGTACTGTAGCCATTTTGAAGAAAAGGAACCTTTATGAATTTCCATGTTAAGTCTTCTCAGCACCTAATAGACATACATAGTGTTTTTATAAGTAATCATGCTAATAAAATTTAATTTATTTTTGTCATCAGTACACATTTACAAACAAACTTGATGTGTGAGACTGGAGCCTTTATTTAAAATCCCTATGGACAGGTCACAAATCATTCACCCCATGGCCACTTATAATATTAACAAAGAATAATAAAATTATTTAAAACAGATATATATATTATGTGTGAGCGTGTGTTTTCTATATGCGTATGATAGAGAAAGTTTCAATGTGTTGGGGTCATGCTGGAATCATTATCGTGATTACATCTCTTAGAACCAGCTCGATACATGTGACACCATGTCTTCACTGAATATCGGCGTGAAACGGTTAGCCTTCAGCTAAATTTGCTTCCTGCATTGAGTGAAAATTCCGATAGCGCACTTTCCCGTATATCTTAGTCTTCCTGTAATCCTCTATCTCATATCCGTCCTCTGTATCCCATCTTAGTGGCTAGCGACGGTAACCACTTTCCATGGGCTGACACGTCCGCTACTTACCAGATTCACAGTTAAAAATAATGAAACCACTAAATTGAAAATATATTATTAGCTAGTGACTAGTAAATTAAAGCCAAGACCTTATAAACTAAATTAATTAATTTATTTATTTCTTTAAGCACAAAACAGATTACAATCATTAAAAATAAATAATAACAATGTAATATACAGGGCCAGATTATAATCCAAACTATGCGCTAATTAAACGAACGACAAAGTAGATATACTAAAAAAAGTTGTTCATATTCATTTTATAAATAATATAAAAAAATTTAAAAAAGAAAAATGAGTGAAAAATCGACAATGGATATTAAAACAGATTGTGTGAGAGAATTTTTTTACAATTATTCATAAACTTAAACTGACTAGAATTAAAAATATCAATTAAAAATATAAATTACTTAAAGATGGCCGTTTATTAGACACAAAATAGAAACTATTGTTAGATGTCACAGAGGGCTTTACCTACGTCAAACGTAACTGGGCGTACTTTCATTGTGATTAAATCAGTTCTCTCACCGAACGCCCTCAATTTCACCTCAGGACAGGCGAGCGTTGACATGGTTAAAATGTTAAGGGCCCACTTACATCCCAAGTGTGCATATTTCAAACTATATTAGTCAGACTCCACACGAAGCAAACGAAATCAGTATCTTCGCAGTCATAATTGATATTTCATACCCTTATCAACTGAAGTTATGACACATTTAAAGATAAACTATTTGCAAACAAGTTGACCACTTAATATTATTACATGTCGTAAGTGGTTAACTTATCTTGGAAGCTTTTTGTTTTAGTTTATCTTGTTGATGTTAAAAAGAGAGACGAAAAACCTGGAAGTGATATCGAAAGGAGAGTAATGGCAGGCAATAAGGTGAATAGAGCGTTAAACTATTTAATGAACAGCCAGAAAGTGTTTGTAACGGCTCACTAGGTTGTCCATCAAGTAGTTTTGGTGCCAAAACTAATGTATGGCAATGAAAGTTGGTTATGGTAGAAGTAGTAGGATATATGCAGTAGAAGTGGGCTTTGAGATTAGGTTGAATGAAATTAAATTAAAATTTATTGACTTTTAAACAATACTGGGTTCATTCATATAATATTACTAAAATACAAAAAAAAAATTAGAAAAAGAAGCGTCTCAAAAAACCTATGGCCCGCGCTCGTGTCTTTAGAGCCTATATAACGGGCTACAGTCGTATTCGCTTCAGTCATGTGGTTCTCATTATACATACAGTATTAAGTGCTTTTGTGCATTAAATATCTATGTAATAATAATCTATTCTAATACTAAATTAAGAGTTAAAAGTTATTCATGTTAGTATAAACAATGAGTTTTAATTGTGTGTGCGTGTTCGTGTATCCATATAAGGGCGCGTACGTGCTTCTTTTGTATTAAGAGGGATTATAGTAGCGTAACTGATAAAATTAATTGATGGTTGATTGGTGAGCAATAAAGTGGTCTATCTATCTATCTATTTAATATCTGACGTCGGCAGAATTGCACCACAAGTACAAGGAAGGCGTTGTTTACAGCTTGTATTATGCATTGTGAGGCAGAGCAATCTGAGCAGTTGCGAGTTAACATTAATGCTGAAAGTGACAAAGTAGGTTTTATTTACACTGAGAGTGGGAAGATTTTGTGTCAGCTATGTAAAACACTAAATTTCATCCAGAGCAAGCTACACGTTCAGTGTCATCCCGTTTATAACCGTGAAATAGCAATACAGAATCATCTGCATAACTACTGACTTCCCCATTTATAAGGTTAGTGTTACATAAGCGATTAATGTATACTAGTTTGGAGGTCTTCAAGTAGAAGTAAAACAATGTTGTGTGTTTGAATTGCAGTTCAGGAATGCATGATGTAGGCTCGCTCCGCGCTTACTAAAGTACTACAAAAATGCAGACGCTTAGCAGCTAACGGAGCGAGCTATGTCCCCGCGGTAGGCGGGGCGTGGTCGCACGGGCTTTACGGGGGTGACGTCAGTGGAGTGATTCTGTCCGCAACAGTTTGTGAGCGGCCGCCGTGGCGATCGGACGTCTGCGGCTACAGGGCTCCCCCTCAAGCGAAGCGTACCGGTGGTTTGACTCGACGTCCACTGCGGGTGTGAAAATTTTCTGTGCCAACTGCCTTTTTCAAGGCGTCCGTATGGTCGTCACACACTGCCTTTTTCAAGGCAACCATGTTTCCGCAACGATCTTTACTGCCAACTGCCTTTTTTAAGGCATCCTTCTGGTTTCCAACTGCAGGGTGAGTTGGCGTAGTGCACAGCTTCAGGACGTAGGCGGGCTTCAGACGGTCGATAGAGACGTTGGTTTCTCTTCCAGGCAGCTTAATTTTGAAGAATTTATCATTTCGTTCCAGGATTGGGTAGGGTCCTTCGTAGGGAGGCTGAAGTGGTTTCTTCACGGCGTCGACTCTGACGAATACGTTTTCACATGTTGCTAGGTCGTGATGTACAAATGTCTTCAGATTATTCTCGTTCGGTGTTGATTAGTCTTCAGCTCAGCTATTTCTTGGGTGAGGCGGTCGATTTTTGAGTGAAGCTCGCTGAATGCATTTGTAGGTGATTGTGGCTGTGGCGGTGACGTCGCTCTTGTAGTGACTGCGAAGATCGGGTTTGTTGGTGTGGAGTTTTCGACGACTTTGTCGGCCACCAACGCAAGCTCACTAAGTTGAGACTGCTTGGCAATATTTTCACTGATGGCCAGTACTGCACGGGCTGCTGGTGGCAGGTGACTGATCCACATTAGGCGGAGCGCTGTTTCAGACACTTTGTTGCCAGCTAGATGTTGCATACGCCTTAGTAATTGTGATGGCTTCAATTCTCCAAGTTCCACTTCAGAGATTAGTCGCTGTAGTTGCCTCTGTTCAGATTCTTCGTATACGTTGAGGAGTCTCTTCTTGATGGTGTCGTATTTGTTGTCAGCGGGTGGGTTTAGTAAAATGTCACTTATTTCGTCGATATCCTGTCGTTCCAGTTGTCCAACGACGAGTTCATACATCGCCTTGTCGCCTTTTTTCTGTGCCGAGACGATGGCTTCAAACTGGACAAACCATAGCCTTAATCTGTCGCGCCAGAGTGGTGGAATTCTTGGTGTCAAAGCGAGGCCGGATACTTCCTTCAGTTCATGGCTGGCTGCTGCTGCTTTACTGCAATCTTCCATATTGTCTGAGCTTGATCGGCTAAACAGACGAGCAGAGTTTTCTATCCTGCAGGAATTTTGTTTCGAGATGATCCTTTCTTCAGAAGGTGGTTTTCTTGCGGGGTCACCACTTTGGAGGTCTTCAAGTAGAAGTAAAACAATGTTGTGTGTTTGAATTGCAGTTCAGGAATGCATGATGTAGGCTCGCTCCGCGCTTACTAAAGTACTACAAAAATGCAGACGCTTAGCAGCTAACGGAGCGAGCTATGTCCCCGCGGTAGGCGGGGCGTGGTCGCACGGGCTTTACGGGGGTGACGTCAGTGGAGTGATTCTGTCCGCAACAGTTTGTGAGCGGCCGCCGTGGCGATCGGACGTCTGCGGCTACACTAGGAATAGGGTAGGACCCTAAATGTTTCCTTGTCGAACACCTAATTTAATAACGGCATATTTACTTATATGGGAACTTTTTTGGAAAAAAATTCCCACACAAGTAACTTTCAAACCAAAACAGGGGTAAACCACGCATTCCTATGGATTCAAGCTAAGAGTATAGAAATCGATAGCGTGACATAAGCGTTTGCTAGATCTAAGAAAATGCCAAAAATCCATTCCAGTCCATTGTCAAGCCTTTCAAGAATAAAAGGCAAGGCACACTAAACTAAACACATTAAGCTCGTCCAGATGGCCAATGTTGTCATACATAGCATCAACCTCTCGTTCTATATACCAATCCATCTTTTACCCTTTAATATATATTTTTGGTTTAAACGGATTCTTTCTTGAGTATAACCAAATAAGATTATACGGAATTTAGATTTTATTTGCGAATATCATGACGGAGCCAAATATGTTAGATTTGTAAGTAAAAATAAGATTTTCAAATTATAAATAGATTTACTTTGTTGGTAAACCGATAATTTAGAAGTAATGTTTGGAATTTAAGTCGCAAATGAAAATTTATTATTATTTTCCTCCCGGAGGAGTGTCCCCATTTTGCCTAAATAATATTTTGTCTTATTATCTTATTTTTTCTTAATAACATCCACCTATTGTTAAAGTTTTATAGGTATTGTGTAACTCCAGATAGATTACTAAAAACTGAAAAGCTCAAAAAATATATTTATTTCCGTTTTAAGGGTATCGTAGCTATTTTGGTAAATAAACTCTTACCTTACGTTACGTTTATCTTTGTACGCCACAGTCATCAAGACATTTTTCTCGGAGAACACTAGAATCATATAGATATATAGGATAAGCCCTTCACTTCGTCCACGTTTGTCGCGGGATTCCCGGGACATAAAATATTGCAAAAAAAATGTAAGCTATCGTTTTAGTGGAAACTGTGTTCTGTTCGGAAACCATTCGAAAACAACGTTGGAAATACCACAAAGTCTATTAGAAGTACACATACGTAATTCACAGTTCTTACAAGTGTAGCGGAATACAACAGAACCAAACCATGAAGCAGAGTATCGTTATCACATAAAACGCACGAAGTTCGCCGTTATGAGATACTCGTTTCGAAAGTGCACTAAGTAAACTTAATGGTCGGTTTAATAGGTCTAATTCTACATATATAGGTCTAATTCGCATGAAATACCATCAGAGGAAAAAAGTTTTATGACGTCTTACGGCGGTGTGAACAAAGAGATTAGCGCGAACAATATATCACTCAAATTCAAAGGGTAAAAAATAAGACACCTGGAAATTTAGTTAGATTAGTGTCGGCTTGTAATATTATAGAAGCAATATGTAATCTATTTTAATTATATGCTGTTACACGGTGTTGTAATGCTATCAGAAAAACAAGATACAAGAAGCATCTTACGTTTTTGCAAGTATGGCTACGGAAGTCTAAACAGATTCTGCATTTCGTATATAGCGGAGAGCCAGGAGGCTGGTTGACAACGACCAGCTTATGGATGACAAAACGTAAAGTCTCGAACATCGACGCAGGGTAGCCAGCTTATCGGTTTTCTATCGGATCCACTTTGGAGAGTGTGCAGCTGAGCTCTTCGGTCTGATCCCGCCCTCTCCCTTCCATCATCGGACAACCAGACGCACCGGCATGCGGCATCTAAATATGGTGGATATTACACCTATAAGAACGAAGCGCTTTGTATCTAGCTTCATCATACGCGCCGCAAGGGAGTGGAACTCATTGCCGGAGTCTGCTTTTCCTGATACCTATAACCTGGGTGTCTTCAAGTCCCGTGAAGCGTGCTACATCCTAAACCACATCTTCGCTCCACATAGGGCAAAGATTGTGGTCAGAAACGCGAACCTATACTACAATAAAAAAATACATATAATAAAATATCAAGAGCTAGATCCAATGGAATTTAATTAGTTTCTTATAAAATAATATGAAGATAAAGGACCGCATTTTTATATTGCATTCCATTTCAATGGGAGCACTCTAACTACAATATTCTAAGTCTGTTCTGAATACTAAATAGACTGATACTGTATAGCTGTTATACAAGACATCCAGCAAATGAAGGGTAATCCTGGCCTCTATACTCATAACCCGGCCTTAGTTAGTCTGGGGTCTAGTGCTGAAGCCGCTGTGTTGATGAAAGGCTTATTGAGGTTACGCTTGTTTGACCTTTTCACAAGAATATGTTTTAATAATACAATTTATTGAAATTTTCATAAACTTATCAGACTGCAATGGTGTACGTTGGTATTAGGACAACATTATACAGAAATAATCATAAATGTCTTAGTTCGCGGTGTTGATACATTAAAACAATGATATTGTTACATGCCGACAAAAAGTGAACGCACATCTGCCTGCCATAAACCTGGTTTATTTCCCGTATTTGGACTTCTTTTGTTACTTTGTGTTTAAAATTTGTAATTAAGGAAAACATTCTGTTGTTATTGTACTTGTTTTATGGCCGTCATTTGGCAGGAGTGTCGAACTAATTCTTGTTGTTATTGTTTTGCGTTAAGGCATATTGTATTTGTACAAAATAAAAGGAATGCCCGAAGGGAGGGGTGAGGCAGTCTAGTGAGAACCACGATCAAAGCAAGACGTGGTGTACATTCGATAAGCGATATAGTGACGGACTTTGCGCGTGTTATTGAATCGTGCAGTTTTACTGGTTGTTCTAATAATTTCTATACTAATTCCAACGGCATTTTAATTCGAGTCCTGTAGCTCGTAACAACATATACTTAGCCTCTATAAAATTGGTATTTAACTATTGTGTTTAATATTCTTTCCAAAACAAACAGCTTCTTGAAAGCCAATTATGTATTTCTTATGCTTAGTCAATAGCAAAATGCAGTAATTATAAAAAATAATCTTTATTAATATGCCCTTTGCGATCGTTTAAACGCCCCTTCCGAAACAACCCTCACATTGCAACCGCGCTGCTGTACTTATAAATTTCTCTCTATATGCGCCAATATGCGCACGTTGTCAATCGCTGACGCCTGCGTCATAGCAAAAGTGCGACGGCTGGACGGTTAAGGCGCGGTGGCGACGTTGTCACACCTAGTCTGCATACCTACATAGTTTTGCGGTACGGTGGCGGGTTCGTGTACACACGCGCTTAGACGTGTCATATTCTCGTGAATTATTTTCCATCCTGCTACAACGGTAGTAAATAATATTTTGTATGAGCCCTGAAAAAGCTTTGATAAAAATTCTCTACATTAAAATGGCTTGTGAGCTATATAGGAATGTTTAAAACCTCATTAAAATCCGAAATCATTTCAAATAAAACCACGGCGAGTGCTGTCCTCCTCAATTAATCTTATTCAGCAATAAATGCCACGGAATTTGTCACATCCGCCAAAAATACTTGGGCAAAGTTTTGTTGAGTAATGACGGCACTCTGAGATTTGTGTGAGTTAAAATTGATATTGCTTTCTGAGCATTTTTATTCATAACTTTGACCTACACAGTATTTCGACTCTTTATCTACTTTAATATCCATACAGCTGAAAGCTTTTTATTCGGAGTCGGGACGGCTTGGTATTAACAATTTATGGAAATTTATTCCGCTATCGTAAATTCCAGGCAGTGTGTTTATAAAAAATTAGAGTTACCAAAATAATATTTTCCACTAACTCAAGACTAGCTTAATAACCTCTATTATTTTTTTGTACGTGCTTTGATGTACAATTTAGAGTTATTTATCTAATATATTTCACCTGCGATTGTCAAGCTGACCGTTGCAACTATTCGTACCGTTATGACGGAAAAGATAAGGACGGCAACCTCGAAATGGGAGGACGGTATCAAAGAAGTAGCCTCTTGACTTTGAGACAAGACTTGTACCAGACCAATAGCGAGACTTTGTCGGAATGATAGGCTGAGAAAAGTTGCCGATATTCAATATTAATAGTACTATTTCATTTACTTTAATTTTTAGGAAATTCTCGATTTAATATAAGAAGTTGTATTGAGATTTAAAATAAGGAACAATGGGGCTTGTGACTATGGCGCGTAATTACATTCCTTTGTGATGTCCCTTCTAACCGGCTGCTCTGCCTTTCTAATCGAACCACGTGAAGAAGCCGCCCACCATCCCACCCATCTCTCGGGCTTTATTGTTCAAGAATAATAACAACTCATAAACCTCGGGCGGGCACTTCAAGTGGCACGTTTAGTTAATTGTTCAATTTCACACTTCGATTATACACTGATCGTAAAATATAAAGTTACGTTCTGAAGGGAAAATTAAAAATCCCCATTGTATATAAAAGTGGACATAAAATTGATATAATCCTGACGGGGGTGGTTTGTTCTGCGCCAACAGCGAATTACGAAAGGTTGATCCCGAGGTGGTGATAAAGTAAAGGCTTACACCTGGCGTTTGCCAACACCAATTAGACTTGTGATGTAAATAGCGGATGAAGGCAACAAGTGGGTCAGTCAGGGCCGCCACCCTCTCCCGGCCCGCTTGCCTCCCAGCCCGTGCATCTCCACGCCCGTCATCAACATTACCTGCTCATGACCTAATTTATCTCTAAATATCTCTGCCCTGTGATCGATGTACGAGGTCGCTAATCGGAAACGACATTTTGCTTGTTCCATATCTGTGTCTATACTAATAAATAAAATGATTATTGAAGTCTCTGTCTCCGATTTTAAATAATGGGATAACTGTTATTTGTAAGATGCCTACTCTATGAAAATTTCTAGAATTTTTATTTGTCAGTGTGTCTGAAAGTTTTACTCTCTAATAGGGGTCGATTTATTTAATGAATATTTAAGGTTTAGTTGCAGATTTATCTTCAATTTTCAAAATATATTATATATATACTATAAAAATATATACAAAATATACTATATAATACAATATTATATATATATATATATATATATATATATATATATATAATTCCAAACATGCCGTATCTGTACATTGTGGTACAATGTGGTACAATATTATAAACGATGGAGTACTCGATGCAATTTTTTTGTAAATTTCTTATCTGTTTGTCATTTTCAAATTCATGCTGCTTCGTCTGTTTGTTCGGGATTTCGATGCGGTTGTCGCTGATCGACAGCAAATTCTTAGACTTAAAATCTGCATACTTTTTATGCTGAGAATCCCGCGAGAATTTCAAGTCAAGCGTGGATGAAATCGCGGGCATATCCTAGTTTGGAAATAAAACGAGTTATTTCAATGATATCTTAGACGGGAGACCATTTACATTATTTTTACAATAATATTTAAATTTGTGATTATACGTGGGACACTCGTAAAAGTTTTGTGAAGAAAAATAAAAATTCTATAGGTAAATATTATTTCAAAGTACTCTCCACCAACCTCTATATAAAGTTTCATGCATCTAAACCAGTTTTCGAAACACTTTTTCGCAGTCCGCCGCAGACACCTCGTTTACCGCAAGCTCGAATGCTGGCAGCACATCTTCCGGCGACGAAATTTAAATCCCTTTGAGCTGATTTTTTATTTTCGGGAATTAAAGGAAGTCACACAGTATGAAGTCAGGGCTGTAATAAGGGTGACCCAGGAGTTTTGCTAGCATGCTGTTCAGGAAGTCCCTTATTTTGAACGTGGCACGGGCGGGCGCGTTGTCGTGGTGGAGCAGTAGCCCGCGGAGCCCTGTGTTTGCTCGCTTGTTGGTCACAACAGAAAAAACTTCTGCCAACTATTTGCTTGGTAGTATCTCATTTGGCGTTGATGCTTCTTTGGTTCTGTAAAGGAATTGACACCTAGTAACCAGTCAAATTGAATAAACTAGCGATCAAAATCTTCCCCCGATTTTAGATTGCTTCACTTTGGTAGAAGTTGATTCGTTTTGAAGAAACAAACCGTCGAACGAACGGACGAACATGCCGAGACGAGCCTGCTTCAAATTTGTTCAACATATCACGGCACCATTCTACCCCGGCCTGCTTCTGAGCATCGGTCAGGTTGTGTGGCACCCAGCGCGACACTATCCTCCTCACGCAAAGATGCAAGTGTAGAATCTTGTGAAGGCTTCCTGATCCAATCTGCAGAACGTGCTGAAACTCTCTGAATGTATCTATAATGGTCATCTTGTAATAAATATTTCACTGCTAGCACATTTTCTTCCGTAACAGCCGTCAAAGGGCGACCGAAGCGGTCTTCCTTCATCCCCCAAAGTTAGTCGTCCGCGCTTCAATTAGTTGTATCAACGATATACGGTTGCCTGAGAAGCCTAATATTATATAAAATTATAATCCTTAAATTATAATCCGTGCAGGAACGGAGAAAGAATACAATTTCCTGCGGCCCGGCGGCCTGTCGTAAGAGGCGACAAAACAACCCACAGCCAGGTGGTAGGGCATTTGCCCGACTGGATGGCTACCACCCCTGGTCTAGAGTATGTCGCCATAACAACCATGTGTTGTGTTCCGGCATTAGTGACCAGGTTCCAGGCTCCCTAAAGAGAGCAGCAGCGCATTCGTAGCACCTTTGGTGTTGCAAATGTCCATAGGCGATGGTAACCGCTGTCCATCAAGTGGGCCGTCTGCCTGTCTGCTGATCTCCTGCAATAAAAAAAAAAAAAAAGCCTGTCTTCATCCATGAATGCCATTTGAAGTCTATCTTACAACCGGACATATCCAGTTTCGGGCGTCACTTGAAATCGTATATTTTAAATTAGCTCGCAAACAATGTCGAGGGAAATTTTGAAATTGGTACGTCCTTATTTTTAGTTACAAATAATCATATTTTCAAAATAGCTTATAACTGGCCAGTCTTTCATACATAAAAACTTTTTTTCGATTACTTGCTCAATGGTATACTATTTTCGATGTATATATTTACATAACCAGTGTTTAATATTTTGATACCAAACTACAACATATATAAGTAATTATATTATATATTAATATAATAAGTGCTTTAAGTAGTAATAAAACATAATTGCAAGCATAATAAATAAAACTAGATTATAGAGAAAAGGCGTATGAAGTGTCCAAATTTATAAAATGCTTGAGCTATAACAGGAAAAGTTAAAAAGTATTTTTTATCCTAAAATTAACGTTCATTTGAAAATATTTCTATGAATATGTGGGACTTTATATCCACTTTGAAACTTGCAAACTTGAAATACAGTTAAAAGTTAAGCGAACACAGTTGAGTGCTTTCCTAAGAGTAATTGTATGCCAACGAACTTTGTATCAGATATCTTATATCAGCAAAAAGCGTACAAAATATTAAAAAAATATCCTATTCTACACATACTTAAAGGCGTAAAAAAATAATTTAGAAGCTTCTAGAGTTAGAGTATTTTAAACACAATTGTGTAATAGTAGACTTACTTACCAGTACAACTGTGTTCCTGAAATGCTAACTATAAATTGTATAAAAACATAATCAAAGCAAGCATGCAAGTACATTCTTATGATGCCGAAATAAAAGTTATAAGACTCGTGACCATTGATCATAAAATATTACAAGAACTAATTTAATCAAGAAACAAAGCATACAAATGTAGTTCATAACAGACAACTTGCCTATCGTCATGAAGATATAAGCGGTTGTTAAGTATAAAAACAAAAGGCTGTGTTCTATCTACACAAGGATTGCATAAAATACGAATAAACAAACACAAAGGAGGTTGTTTGCATCAAATCTAATAACCGAAGCCAAGAGAACCTTTGAGGTCGCTCCCAACATATTCTCCCTTAGGGCTTCAAGCTACGCAAGTTAGCTCTTGCTTGATACAATATTCATGAATATTGTATCAAAACCAACCTGGTTTCCAAAGTGCTGTTCCAACTGTCCATTTCAGTAAATATCTATACTCATATATAAAGTTGATGAGTTTGTTTGCTTGAACGCGCTAATCTCAGGAGCAATTAGTCTGATTTGAAAAATTCTTTCTGTGCTAGATGCCCATTTATCAAAAAAGGCTATAGGCTATATATATATTATCACGCTAAGACCAATAGAAGCCGAGCATCAATGAATGTTTCAAAATCGGGTTTTTTACCTTTTGAGAGCTTCCGCTGCGTAAACGGTTGAAGTTTCGGAAAAATCATGTGTGATAGAAGTTAGCGTTAGCCCAAAGTAACTTTTCCACGAGGGCGAATTCGCAAGCAGATGCTAGTAATCTATAATATTATAAAATTCTAAATATGCCGTGTCTGTACATTGAAGCTATTTAAAAACAACCGAATTAGAGTATGTAAATGAAAAAGAACACGGTGCAATTTTTTTTAGGTTTCTTGTCTTTGTTCGGGCTTCCGATTTTGATGCGGTTTTCGCTGATCTACAGCTAATTCTTAGAATGAAACTCTGCGCTACTTTTTATTTTGGGAATCCCGCGGGAAATTTTATAGAAAATTATTATAAGTGGCCGGATTAAAAAAAACGAATCCGAATGTGATTTTCTTACTGATCGATAGCAAATTTAATATGATAAAATGTGTGATATATTTTATCCCGGAAATCCCGCGGGAATTTTTCTGGGAGCGGTTTATAGTTGTTCGGGTGCGTAAAAGTTAGCTTATTCCGACACAGATTACACTAAAACGATAGCTTACATTCTTTTTCAAATGCTGTAGTATTTTAGGTCCGGGGATTCCCGCGGGTATTTTGAGTCAAGCGTAGACGAAGTCGCGAGCATATCGTAGTGTTGCATAAAAACGTTTCGTTTGAACAGGAACAAAGTTCTTATTGCATTTACATTTTGTACCTTCTGGAATAAAATGTGCAACAGAAAAATATTTTGAGACTGCAATCATAACTAAATTTAATTCGCTAAATGGTTCTTTTTTAAATTGCAACGCTATCAAACGTCCTGACCTACGGGGCCGAGACATGGACACTGACGGCAGGATTGGTCCACAAGTTCCAAGTCACTCAACGGGCTATGGAGCGAGCTATGTTGGGTGTTTCTCTTATGGATAAAATAAGAAATGAGGATATCCGAACCAAGGTAACCGACAGCTCGCAAAATTAGCAAGTTGAAGTAGCAGTGGGCCGGTCACGTCTACCGAGGATCAATGGCCTATGGAGCAGACGAGTCCTGGAGTGGAGACCACGTCTCGGTAAACGTACTGTCGGACGCCCTCCCGCCCGACCTATGCAAGATCACTGGTAGACGCTGGATAAGGAAAACAGAGGACAGGGATGAGTGGCGCCGTCTTGGGGAGGCCTACGTCTGTCAGTAGACTATGAATGGCTGACGACGCTATCAAACAGGCAGACGGCCCACATAATGGAAAGTGGTTACCGTCGCCTATAGACGTTTGCAACGCCAGGCGGCAGGCGAAGCCAACGCGTTACCAACCTTTAGCATGGCATCGCGCTATCTCAAAGAACAAGATAGATGGTAAAGGGTATGGAATAGGAGGGTGTGAGAAATAGGATAGAAGAGGCAAGATAGAGGGATCACGCAGAAGAAATGTGTTAGGGTAGATAGATAGGGATTGACAAGTGTACCATCGAAACTTTCACTTGTTGAACGAAACACGTTTAGCTTAAGCCAATACGTTGCCAGCCATTAGCATGGCATAGGTTAGGATAGGAGAGATGGAATATAGGGATCGTACAGGAGGAATGGGGATAGTAGTAATAGAATAGAGGCCACGGGAGAGAAAGATGAGATGATATAGGAGGGATATGATAGGGGGAAGGGGAACAGGACTATCAGATCTCTTATTCAACGTACGAAACACGATCAGCTCAAAGATAACCGTTTCACGCCGATATTCTGTGAGAGAATGGTATTACATCGATCGAGCCGGCCGTAAGAGTTGTAACCAAGATAATGATGCCAGCATGACTCTACAACGTTTGTTAATTAACTTAAACTATTTTTTTTTCTTAACTTTTATGTAAGAATATTGTTGGAGCTTGCGCGAGCGGGAATAAAAGAGAAGTAAAGAACTTACAGGATAACGTCGCCGCACCGGACACGCTACGAACGATGCGGGCTTCGCAGCGGCAGGCATTTCTTCCTCGTGATCCTTTCTTTTCGTCTTGCGGTTACTACGATAAGTGGACGAGCAGGAACGGTACAGCGTGGACTTTCCAGCGCGCGGGTTGATGTAAGCGGGTGTGAATAGCGGCACAATACACAAAACGCGGCGAGGATTGCGAGGAAGCGACGGTGTGTTCTGCGGTCGAACGTAGACTATGTCACATTACATAGTGACAGATGGGGCGAAAGAAAAATAAGGAAGAAAGAGGCGGTGACCATATAGTTCGGCGTTAACAAATATTTTATTTAACATTTATCAAAGTTGGATATTTTTTTCAATTGACACAACATTTTGGCATCAGTAATCGTAGTAAGTAGGGGAAAGCAGGTAGGATTCGTACGTTTTTTGTTCTGATCCTTATAAAAAAGAAACTATTAGCTATTACAAAATTATTTTAATAGCGGTATATTACCCATTTATCTGGCTTCAATATTATGGAAGTGCAGTTTTCATATAAAGCAACACGGAGAAGTTACGACCGTTTTCCTAAAAAATGGAAAACGCACGAAAGCACCCCATGCATGGGGTAGCTTCGTGCATAGCGTGGGGCACATTCGTACACAGTGGAGAACCTCCGTACAATCAAAGAAAATGCCATTTATTCAATGTAGTAAAATCCTTTAATGAGGTCAAAGTTAAAATAGCATCAGCCGTCATATAGTAAACTAGTAATTATTGTATTCAGAGTACCTATGTAACGAATACAAATGTATTTTTTCTTCTCTTATAATTATGAAACTAATGATCTTCATCTAGTAATGATCAAAAATATTGTTTTAAGTACTTTAATACTTAAAAATAAGTCCTGAAAATATTCATGTAACATATTACTTTTTCCATTAATAAAAAAACTAAAAATCAACATTATAAATTTTATCACATGTCTTAACATACATAAATACATAACTTCACGCCAGGTTCCTTTGCGGGGTAGGCACGAAGAACAGAGCGCCATACAGGCTTATTCCTACACACCTCATTTGCTTCTTTGACATTCATAGCTCTTGTCATGCATGGTACCAGCACTGCGTTGTGTATGGCAAGCTGGGTTTTCTGGCTGAGTTTCTTAGCGCCTAGAAGTTTACCTAAGGCTCCATTCATACTATTCCTCAAATTTACGCTTCTTTCTATGTCAGCGCTGTACCTTCCATCCCTGCTAAAAGCACATACAAGATATACAAACTCATTCACTTGTTCCAGCATAATATCATCGACCATTATCCTTGCATTCATTTTGGTTTCATCTCTTTCAAACACCATAACCGTTGTTTTCTTTGCATTCAAATATAAGCCTCTCGCATGACAGTCATCTTTCATCATTGTGACTAGTATTTGCAGTTCTGGTGGCGATTAGGCTAAAAGCACGGCATCATCCGCATAAAGCAAAGTGCTAACAACTAAATAATTTTTTTGCAGAGACTTAAAACATAAAGCTGAGTTGTATTTATCGTAAAATTATAACAAAATTGCCCATAGGTACAATATCTACTAGTACCTATTATACTAGAGGAGGATTCGTACAGTACGAATCTACCCCACATATAACTGCACGAAGGTACCCCATCCAGATAATTCAACAAATTAATTTGAAATAAACATAGCCGCTATAGTTGAGCTAAAATATCTATTTAAATATTAAAGTAATATTTTAAGGCATAAACTATAATAAATCACTTTTATAATTTGAGCATTACTTATACCAGCCAAGCGAATTAAAAGATGACAACGAAAAATACTTACGCATAGCGAATTCACGTATCGACTTACATCATCGAAGCCAATGGCCGTATTGTGGCCCTATCCCGCAGGTACCCGTATCCTACAAACGGCAATCACGCACACAAATGCGAAAATTTCAATGTTGCAAAATGGCGGAGATATCTCCACTGTACGAATGCTCCTTGTGTACGAATCCTACCTGCTTTCCCCTAGGCATTCAAAAGATGTTTGGGACGTCTCGTGAGCGTAGCAATAAAAACACTTGAGCTTCGAGTTCGGGGGACGACAATATTGATTTTCCGTCACTGATGTGTTTCATTCTCCATCTGTTGCTCTCCATAAAATTTATGACAGTATTACTGAGTCGTTATTTTTGTATCAAGAGTTTTATGATCTCGCAGCGTCGCTTTCCACGACACGAGTTTTTCTTTAACACAAGTATTTTTATTGACTTCACTAATTCACTGCCTTTTTATTAACACATTTTTCTGCAACACTTGCTCGAAATAACATCATTTACACGTTTTTTTAATAACTTAATTAAGGCCGCGTTTCCACTATCTAAATATAAAATATAGTTAACTAGAGTTTACCCCGCGGCTGTGCCGCCGGTTAACCTCTAATGCGCGTCTCTTGTTAATAGAGCAAGCGCTACAGGTTATATTATATTAATTTTTTATGTATTTGCCCACGGAAGATTCACTTCATTTTATATCGCTAATTATACCATCCCCCGTCTATCTGTAAACAACATAAATTACAAAACTTGACATAAATTACAAAATAGATAACACGGACCAAGTGGATCAAGTAAACCCATTAGACCTAGTGGTCCAAGTGGACCCCGTGAACCAAGTAGACCCAGTAGACCTAGTGGTCCAAGTGGACCCCGTAGACCAAGTGGACCCAGTTGTCCAAGTGGACCCAGTTGTCCAAGTGGACCCAGTTGTCCAAGTTGACCCAGTGGTCCAAGTGGACCCAGTTATCCAAATGGACCAAGTGCATCTATTTGTCCAAGTGGACCCAATGGTCCAAGTGGATCCAGTTGTCCAAGTTGACCTAGTGGTCCAAGTGGACCCAATTGTCGAAGTTGTCCCAGTTGTCCAAGTGGACCCAGTTATCCAATTTGACAGTGGTCTAAGTGGACCCAGTTGTCCAAGTTGACCCAGTAGTCCAAGTGCACCCAGTGGATCAAGTGAACCCAGTGGACCAAATTGACTAAGTGGACCAAGTGGACCTAGTGGACCAAATGGACCCAGTAGTCCTAGTAGACCCAAGGGATCCAGTAGACCAAGTGGACGAAATGGACAAAATTAAAAACCTATCTTAGTTTCCAGATTAGCCTTTACATAAATCTATCCCATATCTCATATATATAGTGTTTCCATAAAAGGATAACAAACAAAAGACAAATATATTTTCATCCGGGAAACTATCCCATTTTTCGGGATAAAAAGTATCCTTTGTTCATTTTCGGCATCGAAAATATATATATATATATATATATATATATATATATACTGAGTTTCAGCCAAATTGGTCCAGTAGTTTTTCCGTGAAAACGGAACAGACAGACAGAGTTAATTTTGCATTTATAATATTAATAGGGATAGGGATATGTTTAAACGGCTTGTGCGATGGCAGGAGACTGGATGTGATGACGTTAGTACCTTGGAAGATTGGCCGCTTCTGTGAGAGATGCTACTTGCGTTGACACTCTGGCGGCGTCCCATTTTTCAAGTACGTGCTGCAGCCAAAAAGGAGGCCCTCAAGCCGCAATTACGCCGCCATTGGAAATAGTTGTTACACATTTGCGGCGTTTGCGGTGCATACTCTGCAGATCCATCTGTAAGGTCCGTGGGGTCTCTAAAACTTTATCGAGACCTCGCCGAACGTTTGATAGACATCTCACGCCAACAGGCTGGCGTCTATTTTGCTCAAAGGCTATTGCTGTTCAACGTGGTAGCGCCGCCTTTTTGGAACATTCCCGATAAGTGACAGTGTTTTGGGACTAATAATTTATCTAAAATAATAGCCATATATTATATTATTATTTTATTTAGTTCTAGTATTTAATTTTTTATATAGTGTTATTTATTTTTGAACATAGTTTGGTTTATAATTTAGTTTTATTTTGTGCATATGTTACGGATAATAATATATAATAATAATGTTACAGGCTAAAACTGTGTGCTACTGATTGTAGCTTGTTTTTGTAGGTTGAACCAATACAAATAATAGAACCTAGTTTAACCACGCAGGATTGGCTACATCTAGTTGTAGCCAGCATAAAGAAGGCTATACCTAGTTTTAACCAAATGAAATCGGTTACACCTAATATTAGCCGTGAACAAATCTGTTACACCTAGGTTTATACACCGAACCGCGGCCACATCTAGTTTTAGCCGGCTAGAACTAGGTGTAGCCGCACTTCGGGTATTAGCCGTAACACATATATTATAATAATACTAGCTGACCCGGCAGACGTCGCCCTGTCCGAAAAAACGGGGTTTGATGGTAGAGGGTTGAACATTAAGGGTTGTAAGTATTTTTTAATGCATACAGCATTATAAGCATAGCATAAAAAATAAAAAAATATCTAAAAATAAAAAAGAAAATATTTAGGGATGGACAACCCTTAACATTTAGGGGGATGAAAAATAGATGTTGTCCGAGTCTCAAACCTACTCAATATGCTCACAAAATTTCATGAGAATCGGTCAAACCGTTTCGGAGTGGTTAAACTACACGAAAATTTTATATATTAGATATTAACTGACGGCAAATATATACATATTGTTTTTAAAGTTTCTATTAAAAGTACAAATAAACGATTAAAAGTCAGACTTGATATATTCGAAATATACTAAATAAAATTAACCATTTTTAAGGTCCTTTCCGTTTTAATATGGATTTTTTGTCACACAAGGTTTTTTGTTTTACATATATATTATATAAAGTCGTGGTAGCGTAATGGCTAGCGCACGCGTCCTAAGCTCAAAGGGCGCTGGTTCGATCCTGGCCGGAACGCATGCACCACTTAGGCTGTTTTCTGACCTAATGTGCATATTGTTACAATTACCACGTGCTAACAGCGGTGAAGGAAAACATCGTGATGCAACCTGCACATCGAGATAACCGATGTGTCAAACCTGCCAAGCCACCTTGGACAAGCGTGGCGGGTATATTGTCCCTACAGTGGGAGGCCCGAGCCGAGCAGTGGGATAGTTATGGGCTATTATTATTTTATAAATATTATAAGTTTAATTAAGGTTGAGATTTCTTTTTCTCATTATCTATCTGTTTATCTGTAATAAATAGTTGTTATAAAGTTTGCTTGGTATTTTTTTATTGAAGATGTTTGACTAGACAATATTACAATGTAGCTATATCTTTTATTTTTCCGCAGATGGTTGCGACGGAAGACACAAGTACCGTTCCAGGTCAAATAGAATCACCTGGAACCTTCGGTAAACTTCGGCAAACACTATCCTCATCATTACTTACAGCTCAAGATAAAGGTAATAAAAAAACAGTTTATATATTTTTTATATACATGAAAGTTACTAATTAGGAATCATTACGGGTAAACTGGTTTATGTACTCCAAAATTTCAAAACAGCGAGTTTAAACTTTTAATAACTTTATGATAGCGATCTCAATTTGTCGGATATTTCTTAACCGCAAGTATGAAAAGCCTGGCCGTTATTTAATGAAGTTTAATAAGCCGAAGTTTACTTTCTACAAGTTTCAGTTTATTAACCATATTAACATTGTAGCGTCTCGTAACATCTCTAATAAAGCCCGAGGTAAATATATAGTTCGGCTTCACGAACGGTAACGTAACCGTTTGCCTGAAGTTATGTAATGAATTTATACTATACGAAATGGGGTTTAACAATGCAACTGCGGGAAACTGCTACTGTCAACTCTTCACAAACATAAAACAAATTTCTTCTTTCAAAAGATATAAATTGTGTATATTTGGTGTTGTATAAAATTTAAAGTAAACTAGATTAAAATGTATATTTTAAAATGGTCGGGGGGCTATTTTTGTAAAAACGTGTCCCTTACGTAGATCCTGTCGCTCAATCCGTATGTCTTTGTATGTCACAGTAATTGATTTGTCTTGCAAACTACTGGAACTTCATTTTGAAAATAAAGTATACCGCTAAAAAGTTGTATAGTGAAATCTTCTCAATATAATAGTATCGTACAGTGTATCGTTAGTTATATACCGAAAAAGACATTAATCCTTAGACAAGTTTTAATGAAGCGAAGAGAGATAGTAACTAATCCAAGTTTTGAAAATTGTATACCCATCAACTTTTTTAACTATGAGGACGGAAATGTAATATATTTATTTTGAAAATGGTCACATAAAAATCATCAGATAAACGTCCCATGGCTGAGCTGGGATCACACCTTCACAAAGGAACGGACAACATAACCCCCCCTCGTTCAAAGTGGATTAGATGGATTTTACGTATCTGTAATTCGACATGCAAGCTGGTTCACAATTTGTCGGAATGTGTGCCGCAACCACCAAGCTACCACGACCTCTGTGTGGGAATGGGCATAATACGGGATTCATATACGAAACCAATGCCGGTGTAAGTAACTGTAAATAACAATGATGAATAAACACTGTACTGTACTGTATGCAGTGACGTCGTCGTCCGCCTATCACGGTCCACTGCTGAACGTAGACCTCCCCAATTCAGCGCCTCTGTGTAACCTTGATATAACAAATCTGAAGGAGATTAGAATTTATTCGTTATTCCAAGAAGTATTTTTGCAATAAGATTTGGTAGAGACCTTATAGAAGTTATTTTAGCCTAACATCAGGTTTTAACAAGGTAAACTTAAAATAAAAAAAATAAAACACGTTCTAATGAACACATTTTAATATTTATTTGCCTTAGAACACCAAACATTAATTTATTATGAAACTTTGTGTTCCTGGATTGTCTTACGGTAAACGGTATAGATGTAAGTAAACGGAATATTTTTGAATCTGTCGCGATATGAATTCTTGTTAGATGAATTGGTAGAATACTTTCATTTTGTATGTTGTTCCTGTCGTCAGTTGACAAATACCGTTAGACATAGGTTAATTATATTTTCTATTTACGCTTTGCAATTACTGAAAATTCGTCATAAGAAGTTTTTACAAAAATTTAATCGTAATGTACGCAATTTCTAGAAATGTGTTAAATCGCGAAAATCGTTATATTAAGTTTCTTTAAAATAATGGTTCATTCACTGTATTCATATTTCTAAAACAAGTTAACACATAAAGGTCGGTCCATAGTCCTTCCTGAAGCTTGTTTAAATTTTTTACTTACACTTTGCACGCAATTTATCGTCTTGCAAATGGGTTCTCGAGAGAGGCCGATGAATAAAATGGTCAACCATAAAACAAAGTTACGCACACCCCTGAGTCATCGTCGTTATGAAAAGTTATTGGACATTACATAAATGAATAAGAGTTTACCGCTTTCGACTACGTAAAATATACAACAGGAGGAAATATACAACTTAAATTCTTAAGAAAACATATATCTACTAACGAAAGCTGCAATTTTCTAAAATGGCTAGAAAAATATTGAAGAACCTGGTCTTTAAAAGTTTTGATCCACAATTAGTGTGAAAATGTTCTAAACAATGCTTTATCCGTGCAGGAACGGAGAAGAATACAATTTACTGCGGCCAGGCGGCCTATCGTAAAGGCGACAAAACAATCAACAGCCAGGTAGTAGGGCATTTGCCCGAGTGGATGGCTAACACCTCTGGTTTAAAGTATGTCGCCATAGCAACCTTGAGTTGTGTTTAGGCATAAGTGACCAGGTTCCAGTCTTCCTTAAGACAGCAGTAGCGTGTTTGTAGGCAAATGTCCATAGGTAATGGTAACCGCTTACCATCAAGTGGGCCGCTGCCTGTCTGCTGAACTCCTGCAGTAAAATAAATAAATAATAAACTAGTCAAATAACTGTTGTGCAGTTCTGTGAGGCCAAGACACAAATAATTGTTAATCTTACAAATTTAATTCGTTTTAAACTTAATTAGTTTATAATTTATATTAAAACCGCCACGGTAAGAGTGAGCATAGATAGATCTTCATTTTATAACATTCTAGACAACTTTAATACTATACCCGTTCTAACTGTGCATAAATATTAACATGATTGAGCACAAAAACCATAAGAACATAGCTTATAATAGTAGCCCATATTTATCCTTTTTTTTAATTGCAGGAGTTCAGCAGACAGGCAGACGGCCCACTTGATGGAAAGCGGTTACCATCGACTATGGACATTTGCAACACCAAAGGTGTTACAAATGCGCTGCTGCTCTCATAAGGGAGACTGGAACCTGGTCACTAATGCCAGAACACAACTCAAAGTTGTTATGGCGACATACTTTAGACCAGGGGTGGTAGCTATCCAGTCGGGCAAATGCCCTACCACCTTGCTGTGGATTGTTTTGTCACCGCTTACGACAGGCCGCCCGGCCGCAGGAAATTGTATTTTTTCTCCGTTCCTGCACGGTTAAATCCTGTCCCTTCCCGGGCTCGGTCCTCCCAATCTCTTAGCATACGCCCGATGCTTGTCTAAGCCGGATTGGCTGGCGGCTTTCATATATTACTTATATCGATGTGCATATTTTATTATAACGTTTTCCTAGACTATCAGCATATGGTATGTGTAACAATATTGACATTAAACCAAAAACTATCTAAACGCTCACTCTTTATCCGCCATTATTCGGACCCGCGACATTTGAGTTTGAGATAGGAGTGCTTTAACCAACAAGCTATAGTACACAACTTGTAATAATAATTCCGATCGGCAATTTTCGTTTCCGCAGAAAAGTGCATCCGAGTTTCCGACATGAAAACAGAAACAGAAATGGCAGAGTTGCATGCTGAGCATATTTAGCTCTAGCGGAATACTACTAATAATAGTACCGCGCTACTAAAATTGGTCTATAGCGTTTATTAAAAATAATTATTAGTTGTGTAAAACAATACCGCGTTTCTTATATACAACATTCTGGAATAAAAACTTTATAGGTTACTAGCTGTCCCGGCAGACGTCGTCCTGCCCGGTAAAAAATAGGGGTTGATCGTAGAGGGTTGAAAATTTAGGGTTGTATGTATCTTTTAATGCTGTATCATAAAAAAATAGAAATTAAAAATTTTGTCTAAAAATAAATAAAAAATTTAGGGGTGGACTACCCCTAACATTTAGGGGGATGAAAAATAGATGTTGGCCGATTCTCAGACCTACCCAATATGCATACAAAATTTCATGAGAATCGGTCAAGCCGTTTCGGAGGAGTATGGCAACGAAAACTGTGACACGAGAATATTATATATTAGATTAAGATAAAATTAATATTTTTAATTAACGAACTATCTATGTACAAACTCGACAGTTGCGGGCTGAAGTTACAAACTTGTTCACCGCAGCGTGTTGGCCGGTCTTACCCTTATTTACTCCTTTACGTCGAAATACCGTTTGAAACTAATTAACTAAATCAATATACATATATTGGACATACATACATTATATGTATATGCTAACCACATGTGGGTAACTTTACGTTTGTACGTTTAGAAAAAGAAATACTAGATGATATATAGGCAATTTTTATTGAATAACTTGTAAAAAATAATATGTGATTAATGATGTTGTTTATATACAAATAAAGAAATAATAAAACTGAATAAGTACATGGAAAAACGTATTCTTCTTTCATGATACGTGTAAGACATGTTACACTACTTTCTATATATTACTGTCTTTTTCCAAATAAAAAGAAGAACAGTACTAGCAATGTCTATCCCAGGACTTTAATGAGTTGCTTTAATGTTTAATTTTATTATGTGTGTTCGATTTTACTAATATCGATTTGTAGTAATTATATACAGCATGTACATATTATTATAAACTTCTGTGGAAAATCATTGATATAATTCTAATACTCTGTTTAAATACGAAATTAATGAAACTTATAAAATTTTTGACTGGTCTAAAAAGTATATTTTAAGTTTTAATATAATGAAAATAAAGTTCAATCTTAGAATATAAATATGTTGAGGGGTCGAGTTCCTACAATTAATTCAAAAATGTGAAAAATACCATTTGGGCTTATTTGCACCGACAGATTTAAAATACAATCTTTTGAACCTTTATCTGTCTCTCTGTTCGAGCATCATGTGTGGAATCTACCGAACGCGGAAGAGAGACGGATTGTAATGAATCTTGACACGGAGCTAGCTAGTATCCCGATGAACACTTAGGATAATTTATATCCCGATAAATGACGTCGTTTTCGTGAGATAGGCGAATAAAATGAAAAAGAGCTAGTTGACATGAACATTTACTTTGAATTATTTTGATAAATTATTTTATTAGTCCTTTGTAAACTGCTTCAATAATGTTTCTCCAATCGGAAGTGGAAGCACCTTTCATTGGTTGCTATTCCATTTTATTTCTTCTCTAACAACATTAAATCAGGTAGAAAATAGAGCATAGTGCCAGCATACATATTATCTAGAGATATATAAATATGGAATATGAAAATCAATCGAGGATATGAGAATTTATCCCTTATTAACGTATACCGTACATTGGAAAACACGTAAGGCACATGACCTTGTTTCTGAGGCAGGATAGGAATTTATGATCATTTCTCAATATCATAGCGAAATACGAGTTTTCTAGTAAGCCTGCAGAACGTCAGAAAGGGGGCATGGCACGCATTGTTAGTGGATTCCATCTCGAAAGGTAGACACAAACTGCGGACTTATTTGAATTCCTATCATTTTATTTCATTCCAATTCAGCATTTCATAACAATGAGATGAATGTAATTTGAAGCTGAATGACTTTTGGTTCATTCCGAAGGACTCAATTAGGCCAATCCAATTTCATTTAATTACCATACAAGACTTATTCTTTTCCTGTGCGCATTAATCACTGTTTGTAAAGTAATTAAAATTATTTGTCATATTATTTTAAAAGTTCGATGATAAGTTATTATTTTAACACCCCTTGTTTTTATGTATTTATATGTATTTTTTTAAGTGATAACTTCTTATGGCAGGGTAAACCGCTTCGTTACGTAACGTGTTACGGCGCCAGTCTGTCTGGCTTCCTCTTCTCTCACACATACGGCAGCGGTAGGCAGGCTAAGTTATTACTTCTGTTGGGCGTCCCAAGACGCACTCGTTTCTTTTCTTTTTTACTATTTATTTTAACATTTATAGAAGATATTTGTGAGAGATATATGTATCTGTAAGTATATCTGATGCTGTCTGTTCGTTTAAAACATGAAGACCTGATCCCAGCTCGGGGTCATCTGTGGGCTTGTATTAATAATGTCGTAGTTATTTGTGTCGCTACGAGGCCTTCGCCACCAGAATTAACTTAGTACAGGTGATAACCTTCGAAAAAAGCGTAATGGAACTAGTCACTTTTTATACCAGCGTTCCATGTCCCAAGTCATAACTGACATATCATCGTGTCATCATCGCACATCAAGCCGTTATAGAATAGCCGGTTCACAAATGTTGATAAAAGCTGGGCATATAATGTAGTTTAGACTTACGTGATGGGATCTTTTTCCAGTAATAAGTACACAAATTAGTTTTTCTCGTAGTAACAAAACTTGGACCAAGGCAAGGAGTAACTGAGGTTGCAGCGGAACCTGCTCCAACGCCGCCCCCTGCTCAACCACCGCCTACCACCACCGCACAAACTAAGACTGAACGGTAACATTCACTTATATATATATATATATATATATATATATATATATATATATATATATATATATATATATATATATATATATATATATATATATATATATATATATATATACTTTTAGTTATAGCTAATTGCTTTGTTCTGGCCGCTTCTGCTACTTAGCAACTTCAGGTGTGATAATCTTCGAGTCTACTAAAATTGAAAAATGTTTTTCACATTTAATTGTTTATTCATTCAGAAAGGACAATTATAGCCATACTATAATATATGAATGGGAAAGTGAATCTATTATATGTTTGTCTATCTCTTCTTCACAGCTTTTGGATTAACTGGATTATCTATCATGAAATTTGGTACCTATTAATGATTAATTTGGATATCTTAATAATAACAACACTTTTGTCTGGAGCACGGTACTTAAACACGGTAGCTTGGATGGACCCTAGGCCCCACTGCCGACGAAGATCAGTTTTTTATAAATAAATAGTACATATTTTATAAGATATTTATAAGAAAAATGTAAAAAAATTTGAAAAATAAAATATATATGTGAACAATACTTTTATCTTGGCTAATAAATAATAAAGTTTTCGCAAGACAGGAATTACAATTTTACAATAGCGAAGCCGTGTGGTAAAGTCTAGAATAGAAGTTAATAAGAATAAAATATATAACTAAAGAAGAATTTAAGCTTAAGACATACCATAGGCGGTCAGACCATGGAAAAGCTATAGTTCTAAGAAGCCATGCTAGAAGTGTAGTAGAAAAAGTAGGAAAGCGGATCCTGGGCGTAGCAGTGAACGCTCCGAACGCAATCGGGAATTAACCACTCGGATGATGATGAGTTATTACAAAGCTGTAACTTGCTTACGAAGAATGCAACTAAATAAAAGCTATTCCAACGTCGGTTCTTTGTTTCACTTTAAATTATGATGTAGAAATCCGTATGTAGTGGATGCACTTACCACGTTTAGTCATAGCTAATTTTATATTATATTTGCTCGAAATGTACCACGATCCTGGTGACCACAAGCTCAGGCTTTCAACTCAATTATTTGCTTACATTTATAGTATTTCAATTTATTTCTATTGGAAGCATTTGTAATGAATAAAACTTGTATTTTAACCTAATTCTCATTCGTAAACAAAAGCCGGTCAAGTTCAAGGTCAGCCTTTTGGCATTTGACTTTTGACGTTTGACAAGTGCTAGCGTATAAAATACATAGCAAAAACTTTCTTTTAATCTACGGTATGTTCTCCATTCATGTTTAAATAATAATTTCTAATCATAAAACAAATTACATATAAATATCTATTTCAATTTCCTTATTTATTTAATACTTTAATTTATCAGCTACATCATATTCTATTTTGTTACTCAATGCCTATATGCCCCTGTTAGCCAGGACGTAAAGATTTGACCAACCAATGAGTGACGAGTATAAAAGTCGCTCTCATTGGTGGGAATTCAAAAATGAAAGTAGACACCGTTTTTGAATTGAGTAGGCAGAGACCATTTTGTACGACAAAAAAGATACTTATAAAAAGTGAAAATAAAAAGCCAGTTTAAGATCAAAGTTATATTTATTCAAGAACCTTACACCACAATAATAATATCATATTTCACTCTTCACGTACACAAATTTAAAAAAAATCTATCCCACTTTTTCGAATTTACAGGGAAGCTGGCAAAGCGCCATCTCGGGCAGGTGCTTGCCGTGTATGTCTAAAAGCACTAAAGCCAGGTGAAGTTTTTCACACCTGCAATGGCTGCCAACACCGCGTTTGCGAAGATTGCTCTTCATATTCCAAGCCAGCCAGCGACGAAGATGCGGTAATTCATAACAAATTTTATGTATTTCTGGAGTTAGTTTATAATTTACACTCTTGTTAGAGTGCCGTTATTGTGGGTCTATCAAGACTACATCTGATATATTATATACTACATATAATATATTCTCATACTAAATATTTTAGTTTAAGTATATATTTGTTTTATTCGGAAATCAAAGAGTTCCCAAGTAAATACTTACTATTAATAAAACTACAACCGTTTAGATATTATCACATATCGATAGACCCTATATAATTTCGTCACGTCTCTTTGTCGTATGTAATATGTATGTTGTATCCATTTTTCAAAAGCGAAAACAATGAATATTAGGACCGGCCCATATACTTTACCAAGAAAAGAAATAAAAATTCAAAGCACAAAACAATGTGTCGTCGGGTTTTGGTCTTGGATAAATGATAATGATATTTGTCCGTTTTTTTTTGAGTGTAAGCGGTGAGAGGTCATGAACTTCTCAAATATGTAATAACAAATATGCATCCCTCTATCTACATCATCGTTTCGCAGGTAAATGGGCTTTGAGACGTTTTTACGTTTGTAGTAGTATTTGTATATATTTATAAGATTTCTAAACAAGAAATTTAAATCACAAGACTAGGCGTGTTCCTGGAGAGTTTCTTCCGCCGCTTCTTCTCTACCAGCTCTAACACGTTGCGAAACGGAAGTAAAGATCAGTTCCGCCGGCGGAGTAGATGGCTCGTCCCCATTTGCGCCATTTCAGCCTGTTGGCTTAGCTCGTTCAGACTTTTACGGCACAATCTGGTGGATTCATCCCGAGATCGAACCTCACAAGAGGTGCCTCCTCGAGCGCACTGTTTCCAGACTGAACTCCTTCGCTTCAACGGCGTCGGGAAATCCATCAAGCCCGGTATCGCTGAAATAGCCATCTGCAGCTACACAGCTGGAACCTGCACAAAAAGGAATTTAAATTTCTTTAAAAAATTATGTTTTATTTTAATATTTATTATTTTAATATCATTTAATATTTTATATTAAGCACCTGCGTATAAAAATATATAAAATGTATTAGTTTATATATTTATGTGCTGACAGTACACTACTACAAACGCAAAACGTCTCGAAGCTAAAAATTATTCTCGGACTATACCGGGGAAACGGGTTTATGTAGATGAAACCTGTCAGGAAGTTGTAGTCTTTAGGAGTATATAATTATCGCAGTACATATTGATTGTGTGGTTAATCAGATTTTTTGAAAATCACAATGTTTTTATGCCTTTTTTTTATTAAATTCAGTCAGTTTGCGCCCACTAAGTTTCTGCGCCCTGAGTATGACGATACAGCGAGGTCATGTAGTTAAAAATACCTTCTGGGTACTTTTAACTCTGTATTCCATTTATAATATTAAGGAATTATTAATAGAATAAATAGTAATTTAATAGGTTTATTGAAGATCAAATTTCCTTTATTTATATTAAAATATAAATAGTAGATATAAAAATAGAATCATGTGTGCAGAATTCGTGGCGATGTTCAGTATGCCGTCGCAAGGCTGGCCCTCGACTGCCCCCAGCCGCTCAGGATAGTACAGACTCGCTTCTGGAAGTACCTGTTTTGGAAGCATTGCAGCGGCGACACTCTGAAGCACGACTGGGCAGCACTGGCACTGGGGGTGGACTTGCCCCGCCGCGCTCCCCCGAATTGCGCAGGCATTCTGACGTATCACCCGCATCGCTGAAAGAGCTCGAAAAGGTAATGTATTTTTTATTCTATTAAAATATTTGTAATGATACTTATCCATTAAATAATTTACATACATACTACAACAGAAGATGATTATTTCCAATTATTAATAAAAACATATAATGAAGTAAATTTAAAAAGTTTTGTTCTTTTTAAGGTTATTAGTAATAATTGCATACTTAGAGCAAACCACGCGTAATTTCCCCGCGGAAATAATCAATTTCTTTCAGATTTCAAGTATAGTGTAATAAACTCTGATCATTTTTAAAGCGGTAAAAAAGGAATAAACAACTATGGAAACAAGTACATTTACATTTCTATAATAATTATAACTATGATGTACTAATAGGTATTCATTGAATATACAAGGTAATTTCATGTACATTTATGGAATGACTGGATCCATGTAAAAACGTGTTTTAGTTTGTGATTATTATTATTTTATACGACTAAAATGGATCACCAAGACGATCAAGTGGACTTGACAAGTCTACGTGATTGAAACAGATATTGATCGTTTACCGCGTTGACTTGACGCTACCGTCTAGCGGTCTACGACCTGATCGCCATTGATAGAAATTTTGATTGAATGCACTTGATGAGCTGGCGCTTGACGCGACTTGATGGGACTTGACATGCTTTTTGCATTTGTGGCCGCAACATCGAAGATGGCGAACGGCGAACATTACTTAGACGTGGCCGTGACGACAATCGCCGGCATCACTACCGAGCGTGATTTTGTCCTATTGCTAATATCTCTCTACAGGGATTTTCTTGTACTATGGAAAATTAAAATTAAGAACTATGCTGACCAAAATTCTTTACACCATCGTCTCTTTCTTTGATTTTTAATAGATACCCGCCAGAATTATGTCAAGGAATGCCATAGCCTCGTTAGAAATCATTTTTATCTTTGCGACGACTTTCTTGAGCACAGATCGATAGGCGAATGGCGTAACCGGACTTGATGGGCGTCAAATCCCACTCAAGTGAAACCGTCAATCACGTGAGACTTGCCAAGTGCACTTGATCGTCTCAGGGAGCCGGGGACCATTTATAAAGGAAAAGTATAAATAAAGCCCGTGCATGATGTTAAATTACGAATATTCATTGTATAAATAAACTAGAAAAAGTCGTGGTAGCGTGATGGGTAGCGCACGCGTCCCACACTTAAAAGGCGCGGGTTAGATCCTGGCCAGAACACATGCATCACTTAGACAGTTTTTGATCTAATGTGCATATTGTTACAATTATCATGTGCTTATAACGGTAAAGGAAAACATCGTGATGCAACCAGCACATCGAGATAACCGATGTGTTTAACTTGCCAAGCCTGGCGGGTATACTGTCCGCTATCCTATAATGGGAAGCCCGAGCCCAGCAGTGGTATAATTATTATATGTTTATTTATTTATTTCTTTAAGCACAAAACAGATTACAATCATTAAAAATAAATAGTAACAATGTAATATACAGGGCCAGATTATAATCCAAACTATGCGCTAATTAAATGAACGACAAAGTAGACATACTAAAAAAAGTTGTTCATATTCATTTTATAAATAATATAAAAAAAAAATTAAAAAAGAAAAATGAAAAATGAGTTGTGTATGTAAATGTTGTTATAAATAAACTAACTACTGATTGTCAACCATCGTGACAGTCGCAAAATTTGCAAATAAAGGTGTAGCAACCATTTTAAATAATTATTTAATCTCTGATATAGTCCCAAACTAACATGACATAATTACATAAACTATGAAAATCGTTGGTGAGTTTGTAACCACGCTGCCCGTTGCGGCAGTTAAAGGGCGGCGGCAGCACCACGCCCGACGTGGAGTCACGACGCGCGAGCACCGCAGCGCCGGCGAGACGGCGTTCGGTGCGTGCCCCGAGGCAGCGTTCCTGCGACGAGGACCAACAACAACACTCGCCCGCACATCAACCTGCTTTAGCAGCCCCGCCACCTATGTCGAGAAGGTGATTTACTACAATGATTACATATTACCAGGAGATGGAACACATAAAGATGTATGTGAAAATACATAAATATACTGTACCCACTCCAAATGATTTGAAAAAACTGAAACGAAAGACAAAAAGGACCTATCTCTATTCTTCCACCATATCCTAATTAATTGGGGTCGGCACAATGTCTTTTCCGTCCACACTCCTTTATTCTGACATTTATCTTCTGTCACACCACAAATCATCATATCATCCTTCGCGCAATCAATCCATCTTTTTTTATCTACCTTTATAATTGTACCCACCCATCTTTTACTTTAACATATTTTTTGTCACGCGACTTACATCCTCCCTCATTATAATATGCCCATACCACCTATATCTTCTTCTCAATTTCTCAGACCCGGGTGTAACTTTCAAGGATCCCCCCTTAGGTACTCATTTCTCACCTTATCGATTGTTGTAACACCACACATCCATGTCAACATTCTCATCTCAGCTGAGTTGAGACGTTTGTTATTTATCCTTTGGTGGTCCAACATTCAGACCCGCAAAGCATGACTGGTCGTATGACAGATCTATTATATTTAACCTTTTAGTTTCAGTCGCATTTGTTAGTCGCACGTTAGACCGGTTACTTGTCTCCACTTTAGCCATACTACATTTATTCTTCTCCTTACACCCTTCTCTAAATCACATCAAAAAGGACATATATTATCACTTAATTTAGATGTAATGTAAAATTATCTGAGGCTAAGTTCTCATTATGGTAATCGTATGTATTTCTCATGCTTTGACGGCTAGGGTCCGCTGGCGTACTTTTGCTTCTCCATTTCCCGCGGTTTTCGGCGTCCCTTGTATTGAGACCATTGTTTTGTTATTAATATATCGTCTGCCATCACGTGGAACCCAAATCATAAAATAAACAGACAGAATCCATATTATGTCATTGCTCGCTCAGGGACAAAACATTAGAATGCCTAATATAGTTATTTTTTTAAGCTCATGGAAATATGATTTCATCCTTACATTATTCTCGATACCGTGTACTTCCCTATTTATCTTTATGTAGTTGTAATAAAAAGAAGTAAAATATTGTACGTATATTTTCTGATAAAATAGCCTGAAATATGCTAAACTTTTTGATTTGTAGTCTACGTCAGTATCTGAAAATGTTAGTACATATGTACGAGTAAATCTACCTGCCATCGGAAATCGATTTGATGCTTTGTAGATCGTCGGCAGTGGATGTAATTGGTTCAACATCAAGGCGAGGCTCATATCGTGCTGAGGAACCAGAAACAACACCGCAGATAGCTGGTCTGAGCGTTGATGAAGACAGACCCATTAGACGCCGTGGAAGCCAACTGTACGTACTTTTGAGATTATTACAGAGCAGCAATTATTTGTACAATCTATATTAAGTATCAAGTATCTATTCAACATTGACAATTTACTACATTAGATATTAAAAGATTTCTTTCCGATTCAAATAGTAGATTGTGTCAATTATCTTATACTGATATCATTAACGATCTATCATATACGACATCGATTTGTTTCCATATTCATTTTCCAATTATTAGGTTCTTCTACTGTATCTGAAAAACTTGATCATTTGCTGATTGCTTTTCTATTAACAGTCAGATTTTGATAATTAGTTTATTATTACATATATATTGTAGGCCGGATATAGCTGCATTGCAACAGCGGACCGGTGCTTTAAGTGCCATAGCAGCTATGGCCTCACGAGGTACAGACGCGCCTACAGAGCCATCGGCAGCTAGTATCGCAGCTGCAAGACAGATGTCCGTAGACGCAGAAGCTATCAAGATTGTCATTCACGATGTTGACGATCGTTCACCGAGACGGGTCTCATTACGTCGTGATCCTAATGACAAAGGACATCGATGTAAGTATTTCACTTAGTAAAGAAACATTTGTAACAACAGTTGAACTGCGTCACGGATGAACTTCGGAAATTCACGTGACTAACTTAACTTTATGATATAGAAACTTTTTATTCTGCTCCGATGCCCTTCATTCATACCATGTGTTACCTTAGTGAAAGAAATGTCGCACCTTGAAACATTTTCTTCGAACGCACTATCCATTTTAAATTTTAGTTGTTGAATAACTTTCTTTGCTATAAATTTTTTCAAAGCACGAGGCTTTGGCATGCGTGTTGTGGGTGGCAAGCCAGACGCAAGTGGGCGCCGGGAGGCGGTTATCGTCTGGACAGTGCCAGGTGGACCTGCTGACTTGGCGGGCCTACAACAAGGCGATAAGGTATTTTGTTTTATTTTACAACTTAAGGATGACTATTAGCATTCCATATCGTATTAACAACAAATTGGTAATAGAGAGCTAGCTCCTTTATATATCGGTTAAATGATTTATTTTAAAATTAGATGACACTCACGACGTATGAATACGACAGCTAGTTGTAAATTTACTCATTTAGAAACTAGAGATGTTAAAGGAAATTTATCACACTGCGCTTATTTATTTATTTATTTCATTAGATAATAATTATTTCATATCAGATCCATTTCTTTAAATATGATATTATTTATGGGGTCAATTTATTAAATTTTTATTGGTATTTCGTGAAAGGTGCTGGAATGGGGTGGCGTGCCCCTCACGGAGCGCAGCTTTGAAGAGGTATGTGCGGTACTGGACCGTGGCGGTGATAACGTTGAACTGCTCGTGGAACCCGCGCCACAGATGGACGACATGCCCACAGCCCCTACACAGCCCCAGCATCACCACCACGCCTTGTATGGTAAAGCACTGACACGATCGCCCCATGCCTTTTGAATTGACGACTAAATGCTTTGTAAGGATAATACCAACTCTTCATCGCCGGGAATGTTACTAAAGTTACTAAAGATAAGGAGCGTGTTAGACATGGTCTTTATTTATTAGAAAAACTAAGACAGCAAAAACCTACCTACTACCTTGGATACTTTACTCTTATTATTTATATTAATCTAATAAAAACGACATGTTCTAAATCATATAAAGTATGGCACTCCATTTATCAGATGCGCCTAATATTTTTTTAAATATTGGCCTATTAGACTGTTCTATAGAACTGCACTAACAACTAATGTTTGGACATAACCAAATTAGATTCAATGATGGCAAAGAAATGATTTTAAAGCCCGCTATAACTCACAATTAAAAATTTTATACTTGTGTCAAGGGTACTCTTTAAGCCATTAAATAAAAAAATATATTAATTGAAATTTTTTCTAAGTAGCTGCATTAACAGTGTCAAATATATAATAACAATAAGTTGTAAAATAAAAATCAACCAGCCCGTTATTAGTTCTATGCTAAATGTCATAAAAATTGAATCTGTCAAAACGTGTATGATTAATTATCTAGTGTTATAAGTACTATAAATAAAGCATGAATGTTTAATTTTAAATTGTTTTTTATTTTAATCACTTTATCTTACTTGCTCACAACACTTATTTTTTCCAATTTCTTCTATATTTCAATGCTAGTATTCTGTAAACAAAATAATTTAATTTTGTTTTCAACACAAATGTTTGTAGTAATTATTAGTCCACATGCACAACTGCATTATGGTTTATCTTCTTTTCTTTCTCTAAAAAATCTTCACCTAGTATTTATTACTCTTCTTACTTTTCGACATTCCGATTCAAATCGACGGATACGTGATTCTTTTAATTTATTCACATCTTTAGCGTAATTCTCGTTATTTTGGTTCACAGAACCGGATACCGACAAATCGCCATCGTCGCCGACTCGAAGGAAATTGCCGAAAACCCCGGTATAATACCTATACATAGGCTTTAAATGTAACAATATGTGTTGTGAACCCATGAGACATTGAGCCCAATCGTTTGCTCCTTGATAAACTCTAGTAGAGACTGTCACTCAGTGCCTACTCCTCTACGCTTCTCGGATCACTAATTTTGTTATTGTTGTAGTTTACAACGACTCTATATTTATGTAATATTTTCACGTTTTGTTTTTTAGACGAAAACTAAATATAATGTGTATAAATAATTCAATATAACATGGTTCTGATTTTATGTCACCATAGTCTCTTGATTTTGCTGTATGATGAGAATCAAATGGACATACAGGTGTAAAAGATGTTCCACAAACTAAGGTGTTCCATAAAGTAGATTCAGCGTCAAACTTTACGGCCGCTCTTTCTTAGATAGTGGAAGCTGCGCAATATTCTTTTTCAACAAAAATAAGTATTGTATAGCTTTCTATGGCTAATCTGGAGAAGCCATAAAGTTTAGCAAATACTATAAATATGTCGATAGGATTGTTAGTATTTATATTGATTGTTCAAGACAAAAACTAAACAGCGGTATTTTTCCTGATGAAACAAACGTTAATTTATCTCCCATCATACCTGCTTAGGCATTTTATTTTAATTACATCGCCGCTCCATAAAGTAATATCTAGTTAATTAGCAGTTGTTTGGATTATTTTCTCCAACAAATGAATAAATAAATTAAAAATATTTAAAGAAATTCGGTACAAATTGACGAGTATAATGATACCGTAAGTCACCCTAATTTCAATATACAATCATATTTGCCGTGTATAAAGAAGGGAATAGTCTCCGCTGATCTGCTGTGATACTATAGCACTAAACAGTTGAACATCTTCCACGTTAGACTAGTTGTAAGAAATAAGTGTCTCTATTTGCAACTGTAGATGTGTATATATTTGTTAACTTTTACTACTTAAAGAGAGGGATACTCTGTTAGTTTATGGGAAACATTTATATATCTACTTATATTTCAACTTTATTTGTTATCAATATTCATTATACGTTATCGTTTATATGATGATTATCCTAAGTGAAGTGTATGAAAAAATGCTACCTACTTATTTTCAGATTTTTATTTTTTCTATCACCCGACCAATTTCATATTATCGCCAACGGCGCCGGGCGGATTTAGGGCTCGACCGAAATAACACAAAATGTCGATGAATCGTGATTAATAGTAAGTGTAGACAGACGCTAAGCCCAGTTCTAGTGTTCAGTGGTAGTCAATAGGGGACTCGTCCCGATGTCCGATCATCTATATTATACCGTGGATGAATTTGTACTCACTATCAAACGACATTAAAAAATATTAACGGCGTAGTTAAAGCTAGACGAGCCGCTGCTTCAGCTTAGCCATAAAACTCTGAGACCTGTTCAAAGACGCGTTAGAGCCCGGCACTTACAAATCATTTCATACACCAACACAAAAGATGAGAATAGGGTAGCGTGGGTCAAGCGCCACAATATAGAGGACTGCGTGTACAGCCATAACCACCGATAATGGGCAAGCGCTAAAGGCGCGATGAGCGATGTCCTGGTACCGGCTCTCCGTCGTCGGATGCTCAGCTAATGTCGTCGACTCACTCCCGTTTGTACTATCTCATATATTGCGCATCGAGTGTCTGTTACCGAGTCTTGCTGTTGATTTAGTGTAGTGTGATGCCGCACTTTGGTCGAGAGACGCTCGCAGCGATTAGTCTCGGTAGGAGCTTGGGAGTGGTGGTAGCACGGTACACCGCACAGGAAAACCTTTAGCGACAGGCGCGCACCGACGCTTCTGTCATGTGTTGACGACACCCTACAGCAAAATGATGTACATAATCGCTCAGCCCTTACAGTAGTTTAGAGAAACGAATCGTAAATAACCGATTGTGATATGCATGAAGCTGCACAGTGTCAATTCGTGCATACTGGTCTTGTAAAAGCACCATTTAGGACGCGAAGCCTCTAAGTGTTACACGAAACTTAATATATTCCATGGAAACTAATAAGACAGTAACACAAACATATTTTTGTTTCATTCATTATCATTTTTGTTAAATTCTGTATTTACATAAGCTTTAAATTTTTGAAATTTGTTTACTAAATGTGTGTGTAATTGAATGTTCGTGGTCAAACCCTGTGTTAGTGACATTATTGCAATAAAAATAAACAATAAATTTTCCAACAGCCAGCAATAAATATAAATATAAAGAAATCATAAATAAACATTAAATCAGTAACAATTCTATTCTCTACAATATATCTACCTACTACAGACTCAAATTAATTTCATCTGTTAGTTTGAAATGTATCATCCAAACAAACCCTGTCTATAAGCTAGTGCTAGTAGAATACAATAGAGTTAATATAATTTTAAATAGATTCGCCATGTTCTAAAAAGCTTGTTAACGATAATGTAATAGATATGATAAGCATATATAGGCTAAATACATAATCCCTAGAGTGAGTTCGCGTGATCCTTTTTCTTTCGGCTCTAACATTCATGTGTAGGTACATGCAGCTTGTGAAATCAGGATTAGCATGATACAGCTTACTGCATGGCGGATGGGAGCATCCGATTTTTTCAATTAATTTGTGTTTTATAGAAATGCCTAAGCCCAAAGCATGTTACGTTAAAGTAATATTATGCAATGACCACAAAGTTCGATCGAAAGTTTCGATGGTGATGTTGCATTGTTTCCAATCGCACAGAATGACAAAACTCGCTGTTTCCTCTTCTAGGAAACTCATACCATAGCTGATGGTTGCTGCATGGGGATTGAAATAATACGATGAAATATGAAAATGAAAAACAGATTTAGATTTGACCTTTGATTTATGAGACCTTTTGTTTTGATAACTTAAATGCCTTACGTAAGTTATCCTGTTAGTTTTCCAGCCTAGCTAGTTTTGTATTATTATGGAAAAATTCTGTTTTTCCCTATTTGCCTGGAAAGACTAACACTCTTACCGTAATTACATTAATATTTATTCCATAGTAATACAATTCGCATTAGTTGAAGATAATTTGGATAAAAATTATAACTTATCATTTGAATGTTTAGGAACAAGACCGCGCAGAACGTGCCCGAGAACGTCCACCAGCTCGTGCTCAGCTTCAAGTGTGGTTCGAAAGCGAAATCCGCAAGCTCGTTGTCGTCCTGATAGCTGCAGACGATCTACCGCCGCGCGATCACACGCTTGGCTACGGCGATGAACCTGAAGCATTCGCCAGGATACGACTACTACCATCACTGTAAATATTTTATTTATTGTAATTAATGCTAAAAATTACGGTTAGTTTTAATTCAAATATACTTCATGGAATTTTAGCGCATGTGTACATTGTAAAGTCGCGATTTATATGCAATTTTTGTCTTTTAGAGAGACATGCCCTCCAATAGAAACAGACCCTGCTTCAGCATCGTGCAGTCCAGTGTGGAATGCGACCCTTGGATTTGGTGGTTTAACGGCAGATTTGCTGGCGGGGCGAGCGCTTGAGCTTACCCTTTGGGATGCGTGCCCTGGAATTGATCCCGTGCTTATAGGAGAATGCACTGTGAGTATATTTAAAAAATCTATTAGACTGATTTATCAATTACAATGTCTTATATACTAAGATTTTCAGTGAGAAACTCGGCTTTACAAAGAATAACAAAATCTTACGAATCTCGTTGTTCTTATATTGCCTACGTTCATAATCGATCCGTTACATCTGTATGCCAATAATAATAATTGCTATTTATTAAAATATAATTTGATTTCTGATATTTTTTCTTCGAATATGTTGAACCCTGTGGGAGGGCAATTATATATACACAACGATGTAACCTATTAATTTGTTCAAGAAATTTTTGATTATATAATTTCCCGGTGGTTATACAAGCCTTTGAAATCAGGACCTAATACGGCAAAATAGAAATGGTGTTGCAAAATGGCGTTCTTGATATAGGAAAACTTGCCAAATTTTTGCTTTTTCTACTGCAGTCAGTGTGTTGATATAGCTTTATTTATTTTAGATGGAGTTGGAGAAAGCTTTTGCGGACGAGCACGCAGTTTGGTGGACTCTTGATGAGCGTGGTTCTCGCTCAGCCAACGCATCACCACGGGGTTCCCTTACTGGTGCACGTGCGTTAAGGCGTGGAGATTTTGCCTCACAACGTTCCGTTTCTGGTAAGTTTCTAAAAACTAATTCGCGCATAAAATCTAAGGTAACGTACGTAACATGGAACTGTCAATTATCTTATAAATAAAACTTTTAATTAAAACAAATTTCCAATATTTTCAATCAATGCCAATAAATTAAATTAAAATATCAAAACAAATACTAAAGTGATAACTTTTATTTATACGCTATTTAATCATAACTTACCGTTAAAAAAATTATACCCTCAATCTGTTGAAAAGTTAGGCTTATAACTCTTATTCGAATAAGAAAAAATGACGAAAATTTCTACTTTATTTGTAATCGATTACAAATAAAGTAGAAATTTTCGTCATTTTTTACTTCGATATCTTGCAGAATTCGGAAGATATGAAACTGTGGTAGCTTTTTACACATAAAAAATGTCGTAATAAGTATTTGATATAAATGAGCTTTATTGTTCGCAGATGACGTCGATTCTATAGGAGAATGTGCGTCATTACTCCATCCTGATCACGCGTGGGTGGCGGGCTCGCGTCGAGGCTCATCCCAATCTGAAACTCTCGAAGTCGAAGTATATCAGCTCGGAAAAGATTTCTCGCGTTCTTTGCCGGGCTCTCGACGATCATCTTTCCAACAACAAGAAAAAGGCAATATCTTTTATAATTTCCTCTTTTGATTTTTATTATAATTACGGTTTGTTTATCGACTCAACGCCAAGTTTAAGAATAATCTTCAAGCTTCTTAAATTTACCCCAAACGGTCCCTTGTTACCTTAAGTTTTACACCCTTTTATTATTTTAGACAACCTTTCCTTAAATCGGTATATATTAGTTCTCCAAACTAATTTATCGTTATTTAACTTTAGTATGTCTTGTATTCACTTTGTATTAGGGCTTGAAATATAGGTGGAAATATGGTATCGTCACATATATGCTAATTGCAAACATCGGTAAAAAAATTATATCGTTATTAAAACTTACGTCTTTTCTAAATCGTATATCGTTCAGTTAATATATTCCCAATACTAATTTTATTGATAACTACGATATGCCCGGGACACAGTGCCCCAGCATTTAAGAAAGAATGTAAGCCATCGTTTTAGTGATAACTATATTGGAATAAGTTAATTTTTATGCACCCGAAAATTACAAACCGCCCCCGGGAAACATCCCACGGGATTCTCAGGACAGAAATCACATATTTTATTACATACTCGTACAAGCTATCGTTTAGTGAAAAAACGCATTGAATTCGATTTTTTTATCTGGCTATTTTAAATAATTCCCAGAAAAATTCCCGCGGTATTCCCAGGATAAAAATCAGCTCAGATTTAAAGTCTAAGATTTTGCTGTTGCTCAGGGAAAACAAACAGACAACCTGATATGACACCTAAAAAAATAATAATAGCTAATTTATACGTAGGTATCCCAAAACCTTCCCGAAACAATTCCGCAAAATTCCCGGGATATAAAGTATCAGAAATTTTACGACAGAAAATTTGCAATCGATCAGTAAAAATATTACATCGGAATCTGCATCGGTGTGGCAGTATGTCATATTTTTCGAAAATACCGGTAATTAACTATATTTTCATAGTAAATTGATAACGTTTTGAAGCCCTGCTTTCTACGTGTATATTAAAGTTGTCAGAGATTTAACGTTTAATACCTCATTTGAGTTATCATATTTGATTTACGATAATAGTTCTTCTTGGATATGAATAGAAGGTGCCGCTGAACCAGGCGGCAGCCGCCGCAACGAGCGGCGACGTTCGTCGTGCGTGCGACGCGACCCCGACGACATCTTGCGGTCGCTGCGCGCCGTCAAGGGCGAACTCGGACGCACACTTTCATTGTCCGGGTCCACGGCCAGGCGTAAGTTCAATTAGTCTTAATTCAATTAATCATTATCATTTTATTGATCAAGAAATTTCACCAAACCCTATGAAGTTTATAAGTTTAAGTAAGTGTCCGAATTAAATATCAAGTTGTGGAGTCGATTCATATTTTACAAATCTATAAATTTAAATATTTGATAATTGAATTTATATTACAATAGGCAATGTAGGTGGTTTCTAGTTTATAGCGAAATACAGTAATAACATGGCAAAAGATACTATACTTCTTCTAAGGCAATAGTATTTTTAAGTTACTTGTATATCGACTACCGATCGCTGATGTTACCTTATTACAATATAATAAATAACATATAATCGTTTAATTTGATTGCAGTTCAACAGACTCTATCATAGATTGTTTTTATTTATTTTATATTATTTTACAGTTTCTCATTTTAGTCAATAAACACAAATCCCAACCACTTGCAATCGAGCACTCCCTTTAAAACTAAAGCGAAATGCTGAATGCCGAATATGTAACCTCAATTAATGTCTCACTCCCCTGACCGATTCCCGCTCTGTATCACAGCAATCACTTGATTATGCGAACATTGAGGTTAGTACTGACATGTACTGTGTTGTGCTTGTTTGGTCAGCAGCGACGGACCGTTAGCACCTCGGTAAGCGACTGCTCGTTCGTGCCCGCGCCCGCGCGTCCTCCCCCACAGGAGTTGTTCGTGCGCGGCGTCGGTGTGTCGATCCCTTGTGACGTCCGGTGGCCGCCAGTCTCTGTGCTCCGGTGTGGGTGTCGCGGGCGTGGCTCGCGCCCGCTTCTGCCACGGCTGTCGGTTGCCGGCCGTCGCTCTGGCGCCGCAGCCGCAGCCGGGGCGGCGGCGGGCGTGCAGCCTTCTACGGCACCCCACCAGGGCGCTGGGCTCGTAGTAGCATGGGTCATACATCGCTTGCGCGGCGGCCGCGCGCACGCACCGTTGAATGTGGCTGCGCCCGACGCTTTTCATCACTTCACTGTCTGTACTGTACTGTCCTGACGCATGCCCGGCCGCGGGCGATCACGCCTCACTTCATCTGTTTCTGTGTACCGTTTGCGCGGCAACCTCGTTCATATTGACCAAATATTGTCGCCTAGGTTGTTTTGAACTCATTAACTTTGCGAATGTATCATTCATTGTTTACAAAGCGCATTCTATTAGAATTCTTGTAAATAATCAATATTTATAGATAGGACGTAGTGTATCGAGATTAATTGGAATAAGTTTCGTTTGACTATATCTCAGTTGTAGGAGATGTAAAATTGTAGGTCGCGGTCGCGCATGACGTAGAGGAGCCCGCGGCTCGCCGAAGCCAGCGATGGCATGGCCGCCCTTCACCTCCACAACACATTCTTCTTAACGATCGATCAGTGGCTGCTCATGACACGGAATGCTCACCATATTGAGTCGAAGACCGCTTCAGATAATTCTATTAGAACTCGGCTCCACTTTTGGCTGCACACGTTAAAATGCTTTCTCTTTCATATATGTGTTTAGGAAGGAAACGGTTCAAATATATGTAAACGAATCAACATTGGCACGAAGCTGTTTGACGTGCTTATACTGTTGTACTGTTTATTTTTGGTATTTTTCAGTGTTCAATTGAATGGTTTTGTTCTTTGAGTTTCGTTAATTTAAATGTTTATAAAGCGATAAGAGAAGAATATTAAATATCGTTTATATGTGGAGACGCCCCACAACCATATACCTTTTAAAATGCACCCGTCGATTGTCTGAGGTGCGTGGTTGAGGGGCATTAAGACGCCGGTAATGATGTGTATCGAGGGTGACGGTACAGGCACTGCAACGGGGCGCAAGGGCAGCATGTGGGCGGCGGTGCCGGCGGCGGGCGCCTGCGACGCGCTGGCCTCCGATGAGGACGACGTGCCGCTGGGGCCGGGACAACTGCCGCCGCGCAACGCCATGCTTCCGCCGCTGCACGCCGAGATCAACATTAGTATCATCATGATCAAAGGACAACTTGAACTAGAGGTGAATATCCATACTAATATAACCTACACAATAATTCAAATGACACCTTATAGAGTAAAGTAGAAAGTAAACATATTTTAGCGAAAGTTGTCACCTTCAGACGACCTTCAGACGGACGTGCCAGTATTATATTATAAGCTAGTAGTAGTATATATATATAAGCTTATACTAATTAATTTCTTCCGTTTATTCGTGATAGGTTAGTAGTGGATAGTCAAATCCTCTGAGATACTTTTTATCATCTCACTTAACGCCGAAGCTGCTTAGCTTTATACAAACGTTGCCAATTATGTCACCATTTCTATAATGAGTCAAATAGCGCATAAGTTTTTTTTTATAAGATTTTGCAACATTCTTCGTTGGTGCTCCGCTCCTATTGGTCTTAAGATGATGATATAATTATAGCCTATAGCCATCTTTGATAAATGGGCTATCTAACACAGAAATAATTTTTAAAATCAGACCAATAGTTCCTGACATTAGCACGTTAAAACAAAGAAAAACTCTTTAGCTTTATATATTAGTATAAGATATAAATGTATGAATGAATGAATGAATGAAAACACTTTATTGTTCACCAAAAATTAAAACTACGTTCTTAAAACTAAGTACGATACACATGTTGAACAAAGGGCGGCCTTATCGCTTAAAGCGATCTCTTCCAGGCAACCCCCAATGTACTTACAATTATTTCTGTCGTGATATTTTTTTAAGGTCGTGATGATAACGCCCACTCTTTTATATGAACATTATTTCAGTATTGTGAAATGCGTCAACTCCGCCTTTAGTTAAACAAATAAAAACGATATTTCCTGAAGAAATAATGGTCATATTTCAGGTTTCGCATGCTCGGCGAGTGTACGGCGTGAATGGCGAAGTGCCCGACTCATACGTGAAGTGTTATTTACGTGATGGCGATAAATGGTTGCATAAGCGCAAAACTAGGGTGATCAGGCGTACCACGGAGCCTCATTTTAAACAAACGCTCAAATATCAAGTACGTACTGCAACGGTACTTAAATAATCATAATAATTCTTTATTTACTCTCACACTAACAATAATTAAATTAGTAACACTTTTTCTTATAAATTGAAATGATGAGAGCGTGGTGTCTCTAAAAGGAATAAACCTGTGTGACTGATCACCAGCCTCTTTCTCCCCGGAAATGTAATGTAAAGTACGAAACGTTTCAGTAATTTTGTTAGACAAATCTACCAAAACACAATATATAAAAGATATATTATTCAATAAAATATGAATATATTACATATTAAAATCGACATAAACTTCATTTTTTGCTACCTGAAACAGACGACCTTGGCGAAGGAACACCAAGGGTCGTAAATGCGATGCCGACTTAAATTAAATTTTCAGGTTTTTAGATAAGACTAGCAATAAATTCTGGTATATAAATAATAATAAATCGGCAGACAAAGACATGCATTGCATATCCCCAAGCTAAGCAAGTAGCCCTACGTTATGCTGTGTTATGGGTAATACACAACGTACCACTCTGGGGCTGATCCCAAACACCAAGGCTAAACTAAATAACGGAAAGATCGTTTACAAAATTTACCATGCCAGGAATTGAACCCGGAGCCCCAGCGTTCAAACGAGTTCGACCTTCTAAGACTTAGCCCGCTCCAACACACAGACCATTTTTTATATACAAATAATATTACATATGGAAAGATTTCCTAATCCGTAGAGGCACATTAATAATAATAATAAGGGGACAAATTGAAAAACATTATTTTCTCCTTATAGGCAAACGAAGCTCTTGGCCGCACTTTGGTTGTGATGCTATGGCAACGATGTGGCGGCTTTGAACATAATTTGGCGTTAGGCGGTGCGGAGATATGCCTCGACAAACTCACGTTGCCACAACGCACATACGGCTGGTACCCATTGTTCCCAGCCACGTCGTTTGCCGCGGACGAATCTCCGGATTGATCCAGGTACTATTATTAGAAAATAGTAGTGTTTCAGAAGGTTATGATAGAAATTCATTATCATCACCATCCCAGAGTAGTCCCAGCTTTTATCGCTAGTACTTACTAGTTTCTTCTAGACAACCTTTGTATGGATACGATATTTATTAATATTTATTTTATATATATCTCCTAATGCATAAATAGAAAGAAATATTCAATATTTATATAAATATAACAAAAACAGAAAAAACACTAATCTGCAGATTCACACGTTCATTATCAGCAACTTAGATAATCAGATCTTAAAAAGCAGTGTATTCCGGAGAAAAATAGCAAAACATATTTTTTTTTAAAGTTGGGTATCCTCACAAAACTCTTGTTTTTGATTCAGCAATAAAGGTGATATTGAAGTTACGTCAAATTAACAATTTGTGTTGTTATACAGGGAGCCGTCGCCGGAGCGCCGTGATTATCACTAGCGCACCCACGACGGCTGTATACCACGTCGTGACCGCATCACATAAATAACACACGAATTTCCAAATCTACGGTAACACCGGCCACAATGCTGCCCAAAAATCATAATCTTATATGTAAATACCAAAATAATATTCAAATCTATCGACGACGTGCATATAAAGCCGTATTTTATATTATATATATGTATTTAATAGGAATCTGTTATATACCCTTCGTGTATCTATTTTAGTTCATCTATGAAATGTATATAATTTATGTATGTATTGTATCGGTTAAATAATCATAATTTAGAATGCATGGAAATTACAGACGCTTAGAGAGGAAATTGAGAATTATGAAAAATGGAAATAAAATTATACTAAATGAGAGCTTGCATGTCACAAAATGCGTTTCTTGTTAAAATATTTTATATGAATTTCATTTGGCTTCTATTGAATTTAGGTTATGTTATTAAAGTCGTAAGTTATGTTATTAAAGTAAAATGTTAAGGATACTCGTCATATCTCTGTATCGTATCTATAAATAATTATTGTAGCCAGTTTATATATGTAACGGATATTAAGAGTGTATAGAATACTCATCATGTATCATGTGATTATAATAGTCGTTCTTGTATTACGTGATGAATAAAAGCCATGAATATCGTGTTGTAGAAATTATCATGTCATAGAAAGTATTGTAAAGTAGTAGTAGGTACATTTCTCATTACTCAATTTCGTGGCATCTCATATGTAACCGCTCATTATTATCTAAAGTCTTTTCTACTAAATCCAAAGTGAATGGATAAATTTTCTATTTCTACACTTAGAGTCGATATTAAATTGTATACTAATTAGCATTTCGTACCTACACTTTTTACCTTGTAAAAATAAACGTCATAAAAATAACCCCAACTTCGACACTTTGCCTTATGTAATTAAAATCCAATTCTACTCTAGTATGTAAGCGCGTCTAGATACTACTCTTCCAAGGTTGTGCTTTAGTGAAATTTCCAAGGTATAATATATACCTTTTATTTCATTTATGGACAAAACACAAATCCTTTCTACGTATGCAAGTTTATACGTCTACGAACTTAAATAAAACAATAATGGTTTCCAATATTTCTACGCACAACATTACGGTGATAGTGATAATATATTGTTCTTTTTTACACGTGTCTAATACTTGAACTAATCCGAACAAGTTTAACAAATACTATAATATTACCAATTTACCGAAGGATATTTCCAAATATCATAATATAATTATCAACCATGTCCTAGATGTAGATCAGAAAACACAGAATTTCATTAACGTAATAATATTAAAATTTAAATAGCGGGTATATTAGCGTTCTTTAGGAGTCAGCAAATCTCGAGGACGCGGTGCACGCGACAATGTCGCCTGGTTTGTGAACCAGTTCTGCGACAGGCGACGCTCCTAATACTAGCCTAGCTCTAGATCATAGTTAAACGCATTTGCGTGTATCATGTGAAGTGAATGATATTCCGATCATCGGTGTTAAGAACAACATATCTAATACTTTTGGGGAAATTATCTAATATTTATTTCTATGAATCTGTGTTCTTCCAGTACTAAATTAGCTTCAATCATCTGACAATATTTCCCCTTTTGGGGCGATCTTTCAATCGCTCAGCTTCGCACAGAGCTTTCTCTTGCAAGGCACGCGCATTTTTGGTTTTTATCGTGGTTGTATACTTCCCAAGAGAGAGACATATTTATTAGACAACTATTCTCTTTAGAATAATTAAATATTATATATTCAAATTATTCAAATGCCTAAGTATATATCAGGTGTTAAGTATATTTTTACACTATAATTTTGTATTTATTCTATTACGTTATAAATAATATATAATTATATATATATATACACATTATTCAATATTTATAAATGGAATTTTTGGCGAATGAGACATAAATATATTTATTAAGTGTATAAACAATAAATATGTATAATTTCCGACAAATTCGTTGGAATCAATCAAGAGAATCTTACGCTTATTATCTCGATATATTAGAGTAATGACTTGAATGAGTGACTTGTGTAACAATCTAATATTATTACGTGCCTCGAAGACCTCTGACACTAGTCAATCGTGTTCTTGTGACCCCTATTTTTAATGACACATATCTGATATAATAATAATGATCCCAAAGAACATACGAACCAACCTGTGCAACAAAATCCTGGAAGATGAATACTGTATAGAATGTTCATTTAATTTACTAGTATAATCGACAAGTTATAGAAGTCAGTATGAAAACATCATAAATTCTATAGGAATGATGAGATGGTGCAAAAGTTCAATCTTTTCCTGTTTGTGATTTTTTTTATTTAAAACATAATTGTAGACCAAACCAGTCAGATATTATCATAATTATATAATTATAGTTAGATTATGGATTAATATGGTTAAAAAATATGCGAGTCAGGAAACCTTGCGTCCGCAACAGCCTTCATGTCTTTGCCATAGCAAACAAAGTGCAAGAGTTAAAGAAGATATGATTCCAGATTGGGGAATATTTTTTTTATTTTTTTTTTATTGCAGGAGTTCAGCAGACAGGCAGACGGCCCACTTGATGGATAGCGGTTACCATCGCCTATGGACATTTGTAACACCAAAGGTACTACTAATGCGCTGCTCTTGAAGGAGACTGGAGCCTGGTCACTAATGCCGGAACACAACTAAGGGTTGTTATGGCGACATACTTTAGACCAGGGGTGGTAGCCATCCAGTCGGGCAAATGCCCTACCACCTGGCTGTGGGTTGTTTTGTCGCCTCTTACGACAGGCCGCCCGGCCGCAGGAATTTGTATTCTTTCTCCGTTCCTGCACGGATAAAAATATATCGTCAATTATGTTACTTTCGACGTAGTTTGGGGTCAAAATAATTTGGGATAGGTATAAAATTTTGTCTCTGGGATGGAAATATTCAAACCAAGTGCTAAAATGTATCTCTAGAAATAACTACAGTTGGAATGTTATCTTACATCTGACATAATAAATTCATCAAGAGACCCTGGTACCAATCGTCTCAGGGATGCTAAAGACAGTACGAAGTGGAGGAGAAAAAGTGGAATAGCAAACCCCGAGCTCTATTACAGACTCTGCGAAAGACAATCGAAATTAAACAAGGATGATAAAAGGTTAAAAAGAGAGAGAAGAGTTATTAGAGCGCCATCTAATCATGCAGGACTAAGAAATTATGTGCAGTACCATTATTTTTTTACTGGACAGCTGTCATTCTCAGTATTCGTTTTCCATGCACGTTGCCACAAACGTTACTTAAGACATTTCGATAACACCTCACTCGCATCTAAGTAAATAAATATTTTCAGTACAATAATGGGACATATCAAGGGTGTGTTTATTTAGGAGATATGAAGATATAGGATCTATAAGAGAAAAGCAAGTGTATTGGTTTTTTGTGCTGCTTGTTACTTAGAAATGATGTTTTAACATTGTCAAGGTGTATCGAAGTGTCGTTAAGCGTGTATTGATACAATGTGATATTGTATCGGATATCATGTACTTTGTACTTTCGAATCTATACCTATCTTTCTTTAGTGTTAACTATATTTTTCTTCATAGACACGTGACATGTTACCTGTATGTACGTTGTTCGATATTGTAGGTTTTTGAAGGCAAAGAAGTACATACAAAATGTACGTGTTGTTTTCAAGTTTGCTCTATGTTTTTGGTTGTTTTTATCATATTAATATTTTGGTAGAATTATGTTGTAAAATTTGGACAAAATAATTCACTGTCTCCAATATATTTTATTCATTAACATTGACATGTTTTATATCTTACTCCAAAAAGTAGATGTTTCATAATATTGGTGTCTACTAGAGCAATTATTATTCATAATTGAACTGATACTTATTTACTAACGTAATTTAAAAAATGCTAAAATCTACTTTAAAATATAGAACAAACAAATATAATCTATTTAATAAATAATTGTCAATATCGATCAACGTACGGTACTAGTAAATCTACAAATCCTTAATACTTAAGAAATATGTGTGTCAAAGTATATTATTAAATAAATGTGATAATAAATGAGTTTATTATAGCGATAATAAAACACAAATAATCGTTTTATTGATATAACATTTTATTAGTTAGGTCAAACTTGATCAAGAAAGTATTATCCCAGTGTTAAAAAAAACGTATGGGTGTCGCAACCACACAACTACAGTTACATCATTTTGAAATTTTGAATGAAAAACTCAGAGGGAATTCATTTTTATGACTAGTAAAAAGACAAAAATATACATTAAAAGAGACGGAGACGGATACGTTTTCATATAAATATATAGGCCCTATTTATATAATGGGCCCATTTGGTAAAAAGATGAGTGTTTTTTTTTAATAAGTAGATTTTTTTATAATTATAGAGACTTATTATGATAGATTTAATGCGTGGGGTGTGTGTTGTTTGGTGGTGTTCATAAAGTTCATATTAATAACAGTCGAATAAAATTGTGTCATTGAAATCTATTATGGTAATCGAAAATTTATTTTATTTGGAACCGTATTTTTAAGATTTCTCGTCTTCCAGATATAATATAGGGCTGAAGTTATCCATTTTGTAATAGCAAAACACAACGCTTTTTTAAGCCATATCTAAAGAATAGCAACTGATTACATTTCTTTGACACGAAGGCTGCTGTCTCTTTTAATCGTTTACTTATTTAGAGTGTCAACAAAAATGACACTAAATGTGTGCGTAATCAGCTGGGCCACACCACTGTCCAATATGGTGCAACAACGCGGTCGCTGCAGAATGCGTCCTAGCAGCGTTTGCTGCTCGCGACCACCACTCGCGATTCGCACAACGACCTATATAAACACATAATCATATAATATCTTCTACATATAGCACATTTCAGTAAAAAAAAAACCTGGTTTAAATCTGCATCAGTTAGAAACGTGTTAAGTTGCAAAACTAGCGAGTTAAGCCCTTACTTATCATTTTATTCGGACATAATAAAATTAGTAACACGCGTCTAAAATCGTCAAAACCTAGTTGGCTAATTAAAGCTCCTGAGAGGGTCGAAAGGTTTAATTATAACAGCTTTACAATCAACCATAAAAATAAATAGTTACAGTATTACAGAAAATATAATTCCGATTGGCCGTTTTCTTTTGTGCATAAATGGGCGTCACCTTAAAGCTGACTTTTGCTTGCACGAGTACAGGAAACAGTAGTACCAACATTTTAATACATGTTACGTTTATAAAATATAGAAACATGAAAAAAGAAAATTACATCGTTGACAATGACAGACACTGAGATTAATAATAGTTTTTTTTAACATTAGAAACAAAGAGGACATAAAGATTAAGATTATCATAAATATTAAAACCAATAAAAAGGTTTTATATCTTTAAACAATCTTCCTAGACAAGATAGAAAATCAAACAACGTCGATCTAAGTAAACTTTATTGTCAAACAGTTAAACATAATTTTCTATGGAATAGTCTGATCTGTGACTTGTTTGAAAAGGTAACATGTGCTCGCGAAAGTTTAAATGAATCAATTCGAAAATTAGCAAATCTTTTCACACCACGACTACACATCATAATATATATCAAACTTTATTCGCTAAGTCAAAAGGCAGAGCGTTGCGTTGCCCGCTGTGCATTCGTAACTCTGTCCCGCTTATACGTTTTCGTACACTGTCGCGTGTATTAACATTATTTTACTGCGCAAGCACATCTGATGGAATGTGTAGTACTGTAATTTTATCACTTACCATTCGCAAACGTGACTAATCTACTTCCAAGAGGAAATCCAGTGAGCACGCAACAGGACTCCCCTTCGGCAACACTCGAACTGTACAAACCACGACTATCGATCGGCAAGGTCTGAAATAGGTGAAAATTATTTTATGTTCAACACAAGTTGATGGGCAGTTAATAATCACAGAAGATAAGTACCTACACATAAACATTTATTTCTTTCAGATGGCAGGAGCCTCCTTGATATTGTATGAACGTACTTATAACGTCATCATTCGGACGGATCAAATAATAAATGAATTATCGTTTTTCCATTCCATTCCATGGTATTTCCAAACCGTCATTACTTTGAACTTAAATTGATAAAACAGACAAACCTGTTCGACGGCTTGGTCCATGGAGACTGCGAGTACCCATTCTCGTGCTTCGTCCAAAGCACTTCCACGCACGCAACTATTCTCAAGTAATAATGGTTGACGTGACCAGTCCGTACATTCTGGAACAATACATATCTATGATAAAAAAGTAGAATTAAATAAACGCAAAGGATATTGCGGAAAGGAAAGTAATCTTTATTATGTTGTATAAACAAAATATTTATTCCCGTTTGTTAGAAATTTCTTCACTTGGTTCAGTTGCTTCGCCACGCGTTTTTATCAGAATGAACGTTATAACCCACTGCCGCACATGTTTCAATAACTTTTTATTTGTAATAAGAAGCTGAAGAGAATTAATATGAGAATAGGCAGCTATTGGATAGATGCCACATGTTTACAATACTCGTATATCTTAAAATTATGTACATATAAAAAGAGCAGCAGCTAAAGTACCATATCGTCTTAATTTCAATGTAACACGATAAAAATAATTCGAATGCCTGTTTAAACTGTAATTATTACTACATTCGATTCAATAAAGTTATGACGTCACAAGTTGCTGCTATACTCGAACAGTCTCTAGAAGGCTGTGGGGTTTTCTAAAATTATAAATAGTATGCCAGTCTATCTATAGCGTACTAGGAACATCTGAAACAATAAAGAATCCAAAAGCACTGCTAACCCTTTGTGGATTTGATATAAAACGATTAAATAACTCAGCAAGGTTAAAGAGTGCAACAAAGCCCACACCGTTGCCTGCACGTACGCCATACGAACTGTAATTTTCAATAATTACAGTTTAGTTATAGTCAAATCATGTATGTGTGATTAGAGAAATGGGCATCATGTTTCACCAATTGCCACTGAATTCTAGTTAGTTCATATACGAACCTAGCGATATAAAAAATGAAAATACTCAATTTTTAATTGGATACAAGGCTATTTAGTACTATATAAATATAATAGCAATAATTGTTTACCAAAGTCTGTATAGTCGAGCAGATGAGCGGAATCATCATCGGCAGCCTCGGCGAGATCGAGGCACCTGTTGAGCAAGACGAACGCTTCGCGGGCGCCCGCGCTTCCTTCCGCCCTCAGGGCCGTGCCGCAAGCGTAATACGCTATTCAACACAAAGTTACGATCTATTGCTAATAGAACGGTATGGAAGAAATTATGTAAACAGAGAAATAATAATCGTGATTCTAAGTATCAGACGTTTCTTAAAATTTGGTAACAGGTTTAAATGTATTTTATTTAACTAAAATTAGTATTTATTACGTAGGAAAGTTTACGATACCTATAAACAGATACAATAAAAGATAACTTAAATACTACTATAACGATTTATATGTCAAAGCGTAGTACTACTCGTATAATAATTATTAAAACAGCGCACCAATGGGGATTGTTCACAAAAAATTACCCTTTCATTTTATATTTTTATTACGTAAAATAGGGTATTTTAAGATACTAATTTGAATATTTTTGTATTTTAAGCGTTAATTTTTTTATAATCCGATTTTAAAATTATTTCTCCGATGACGTCATAAGGGACAAGCTTACATTGATTTCTTTGCCCAGAAAATAAAAATAATAAAAGTAAGTTTTTTGTCGCTAGGCTTATAATTTTTCTTGTTCAACCATTATTATTTTCTATAGTTATCATTAAATTATTTAAAGTGATCTTTAGGGAAAATACCATGTTACAGAACTAAAATCAAATAATGTACAGATACATTTTTTTTTCGCACCTAAAGCAGGCAAACAGGCAGACGGCCCACCTGATTGGATTTAGTAAAGTCAAATAAAGGTCAAACGAATTTCTTACAAAATACAAGAAGATCGTACGTTTTTTGGAATTTTAACTAGACAGAAATGATTAGGGACACTATTCCTCGAAACGGTTTTTCAAATAGCTAGATTGAAAAAAAGTCAACAATCCCAATTTTATAATTGGTGAATAAGATAACCGGACTGACCTCAACAATAGTACAATTTTACCACCAAACTCTAAGGTGGTATTATATTATGTTATAATCGTCGTTAAATGTCGCTAAAAATACAAATAATGATTGAATGATGACATTTGATTAATGTTCTTATTTCGTTTGTCGCAAAATAAAACCAAACAAAAAAAAACAACTACAAGAAAAAATATTCAAATTATGCATTACTTGGCTATTATTTTAAATTTAAAACAAGTTGTAATTATGAGTTCCGATTTCTACTATGTTAGGTTTGTTTGCGTCGTAACCATAGTGTCTAAAATAATCCTCCAAATATTTTACATTTTTGTTACTATACACAGTTATTGGAAATTGAATATAAAAAATAAACATAATAAAACCCGATAAATATATTATCTACAATCTTTCCTTATAAAATTTCTTACCAACATCTGCTACGATAATATCCGTGTAGCGAGGCAATGCCCTTGCAGCCTTTCCAGCTATTTGAGGCACGTGTAGCGCCATTAGCAACGTGATACCCTATAAATGAAATAAACGAATGACTTGACGAAAACATTTTTTAGAAAATATCGATTTGTTTACTTGTAACTACAATTTATTACATCTATCCACGCGCGATTTCGCTTGTGTAAATTAAAAACTGGATGCGTGCCGAGCAGAAAATATCCCAGTTTTCAGAATAAAAAGTATTCTATGCTAATCCGCGTTACCGGAAGTAAACGAGTATAGCATCAGCATCAGACGACTATATCAAGTTGACAACACGACGAGTTTACCGACTGCCGAGTATCTTGGTGAAAAGCTCATTTGCCCATTACACTGGACTCTTCGTTAGCATTCACATCTATAACGTAGTGGTTAAATTCTGTGATATCAAAAAGAAGTCCGTCGAAGAAGCCAAAAAACTGATTCAAGCTTGGCTAAACAGTCTAACTTACGACGCTACTGAAAATATCCTAAAAATCACCGTCTATTCAGACGGTGAATTTGGATACGAAATACGAAATTGAGTGTGATACGAAAATGCGTAAACACACACAAACACACACATACACACCCACACACACACAAACACACACGTCTGCCCGCTGTGGCTTTTAACATCGACTTTGGTCTCCAAAATACAGGCTTCGCCTAGTTTGGGACCAGAAGGTAACATAAATAATGTAAATGACTTTCTGACAATAAAGATTATTATTATTATTATAGTGCTAGGACACGCCCGCGACTTCGTTCACGCTTGACACGAATATCAATAGGATAGGAATAGGATTCCCGCGACACAAAGTACCGCAGCATTTAAAAAAGTATCGTTTTAGTAAAAACCGTGTCGAATAAGCTAATTTGTAAGCACCCGAAAATTTAAAAATAGTTCCCGGGAAAATTCACGTGGAATTTCTAGATTAAATAAACAGCGCAAGTTTTAAGGATAAGCATTTGCTGTCTATCAGCGAAAACTGTATCAAAATCGGCTCAGACGCTTGACATGAATCCTGAACAAACAGACAAGAAACTTAAAAAAATTGCACCGTTTATATAGTCCATATGTTTTTTTTAATAGCTTCAATGTACATACAGGACATGTTTAGAAGTTTATAATTTTATATATTACATATGAAATGAAAGTATTATATTGTTTCAAATAGAATCCTATTTTTTTAAAATATAAAGCACTATTCTAACATCGCTTCCAAAACAATTTTATTTACTTTTCAAGAAAAACAAGCGGTGCAACATACTTTCCACCAGGAAATTATTTTATTAAATATTTATGGTTTCCATTTTTAAATATATTTCGTATCACCTGCATTGATCTATCATCCGCGCCGGCAGCGAGCATCACCGACGAGGCGTCGTTAAGCGCGGTGAATGCCTTCGGCGCAGTCGACACTCTTATGAGTAGTTCACCGCAAACGGCCTTTGCCAGTGCCACATCACTACCAGCAATAGTTAACTCTTTGCCCACTTCACCAGTACCCAAATATTGACGGAGTGTCTCTATAGCTTGAGACAATGCCTCAGGAATCTCTTCACTCTCGATGTCTATGCTTTCCATGCGCTTGAACGGTAAACATACAAGTTTATTAAAAAAACTCACGAAAAGTTATTTAGTGTTTTATCATTTTAAAGTAAACAGGATTCCTTTGATCTCTCTCCGGTATATCCCAGCCAGTACTCAGAAACTGTATATTTTGTCAACTAGTTTCAGATACTTTTTTGGTCCATTTATAAAGGTTCCTGATTACAGCAGTAATTGCAAAACAGCAATATATAAAAAATTTAACAGTTAAACAGCCTCATGAATAAGTAAATATTACACATGAAAGACTATATAACATAATATTTTTAAAACATTAAAGAAAAAACATAATAATAATGTATCTAGGAGAGCTACGATCAGCGAAGTGTGACTACCGGATGGGCCTTGAATAGATACGCCGCGTATCTCAACGCGTAATGCGGCGCTTTATGTCCGGCGTGAGCGAGGCAGCGCTGCCAGTGGCCGGCTCGGGCCAATCGTTCCAACGCCTCCATTTCTGCCTCAGCCTCCGTTTCCGGTTCTACCTCCCGAGCCTCCTCAGCACTCTCCTCTGGCTCGTATTCACTCGTGTTACCTATTGCGAGACACGATTACAAGCAATTGATCGATGCATTTTAGTAATCATACATGTTTCAGTAAAATTAGTTCAAATCAAATCAAATCATCATTTATTGCATAAAACATGGTACATAAAAAAGATGGTAGGATTATTTCACCGTTTCACATGTTTTTGCCTCTAGGGCGTGCAAAATGTTGTACATATTATATTTACAATTATTATTGGTTCTGTCATTACTAATACATTAATAAAAACAAATCACAATAAAAGAAACAAACAAATCATTCATAAAAATAATAAATTAACCATAATCGTTAAATTTCGTCACTCTTTAAAAACAAATGTCATAAAAAGATTAAAATTTATCCATTAGTCTATATAATAAATGTATACAATGTATATAAAATGTATACAACCTCAGTAAATCAAAGTCTATCATTAAAATAATCATTAACACTGTTCTCAATATTTATCGAATTTCTTATTAAAACAATTACAATCGATGATATGTTGCAGGTTATTATATCAATAACATGTTATCTTTAATACCTGTAGCTTCTTCTTCGAATGTGTAACCTTCTGTAAGTGCAGCTCGGAGTTGTTCGCCAATTTCACTTTGACCAATAGCTGCAAACCTAAAATAAAGAATCAATAACAAAATTTGGAAAGATACTGTTCTAAAGTCATCAAATGTGATAATATCGTAAATCGAAAAAAACTAGCACACAGCCTATGGTAGTCGCCTTTTTTTCCTCTCTCCGGACGAACGGGATTGTCCGGGCTTTTTGCTGTTTTCGGGGTTTTTATATTTTAGTTTTTATTTTCTAATTCTTTTTCTTAATGTTCTTTTTTGGTCTATATTTTTTTATTGCTGTTTTTTGCTCTTTTGTTTTCTCAATTTTAGTCGCCGTAAGTCGATGAGCCTGTAGGTTTGATTGCTGCTCTGTACAAATAATTTATAATTTGTATAATATGTATTATGTAATAATTGTTTCGTGGCTAGGGGCCACTATATTTCATTTTCTTTGGGAGAACCAAACAGATTCTTCAGATTTATTAGAAAATTTACAAGCTTCTACAAAATATCCATAATATCGACAAACTTTTATTTCTTACCTTTCAGCAAGCATATCAGCGGCAGCGGGTCTCCTTGCATCATGCCAATCGATCTCTCGCTAATCGTGCAGCTCTTAAAGCCGCTCTTTCAGCAAGTTTTGGCGCGTGAGCTTCTGCAGCAGCAGCACTAGCTTTAGCCAGCAATTGCACAGCCTCCCACCATGAGCCTGCGTCCGCGTGTTTCTGCTGCTTTGGATAGCAGAGCTGGCACAGCTGGTGGTACTGGCTCCCCACTAGATGGTAGATATTCCCGAGAAACTCGCGATGCTTCTTCCCAAAGTTCTAAATATTAAACATAAGTAGATAGATAACTTTGGGTATGACCAAATTCAACGCTATTTGTCTTTGAGAATGCTGTCATATAAGAATAATCGTCTCTTCCAAATAACGTACCACAAATTATGTAACAACCCTTGCTATCTGTATCCTAAGTTTAAAAGCAAAAAATATGATATTCAAATTATTGAGATACATTTAATGTCCACGAAATAAAACGAGACTTGCCAAATTTTTACTAACTAGCAACTTACCAAGATCTTTATAATGTTGAACTACTTCTCTTGGTCGATTCGCTCGTATCATTAAGGCTTCAAACTGCGGCAGATCGCCTCTTTCCGCTGCAGCCCGAGCTCCTTCTACTAAGACTTCGTCTACCTGATTAATATAGAATGCCTTATTGAAAAAAATATCAC